>CANNZV010003398.1:0-64518 GCA_947561585.1 Caprella mutica
CTAAGCATTAAGTAATAAGTATAACCTACTAAGCATTATGCAATAAGTATAACCTACTAAGCATTAAGCAATAAGTATAACCTACTAAGCATTTAGCAATAAGTATAACCTACTAAGCATTAAGCAATAAGTATAACCTACTAAGCATTAAGCAATAAGTATAACCTACTAAGTATTAAGCAATAAGTATAACCTACTAAGCATTAAGCAATAAGTATAACCTACTAAGCATTAAGCAATAAGTATAACCTACTAAGCATTAAGCAATAAGTATAACCTACTAAGCATTAAGCAATAAGTATAACCTACTAAGCATTAAGCAATAAGTATAACCTACTAAGCATTAAGTAATAAGTATAACCTACTAAGCATTAAGTAATAAGTATAACCTACTAAGCATTAAGTAATAAGTATAACCTACTAAGCATTAAGCAATAAGTATAACCTACTAAGCATTAAGCAATAAGTATAACCTACTAAGCATTAAGCAATAAGTATAACCTACTAAGCATTAAGCAATAAGTATAACCTACTAAGCATTAAGTAAGAAGTATAACCTACTAAGCATTAAGCAATAAGTATAACCTACTAAGCATTAAGCAATAAGTATAACCTACTAAGCATTAAGTAATAAGTATAACCAACTAAGCATTAAGCAATAAGTATAACCTACTAAGCATTAAGTAATAGGTATAACCTACTAAGTATTAAGCAATAAGTATAACCTACTAAGCTAAGCATTAAGCAATAGGTATAACCTACTAAGCATTAAGCAATAAGTATAACCTACTAAGCATTAAGTATAAAACCTACTAAGCATTAAGCAATAAGTGTAACCAACTAAGCATTAAGCAATAAGTATAACCTACTAAGCATTAAGCAATAAGTATAACCTACTAAGCATTAGGTAATAAGTATAACCTACTAAGCATTAAGCAATAAGTATAACCTACTAAGCATTAAGTAATAAGTATAACCTACTAAGCATTAAGCAATAAGTATAACTTACTAAGCATTAAGCAATAAGTATAATCTACTAAGCATTAAGTAATAAGTATAACCTACTAAGCATTAAGCAATAGGTATAACCTACTAAGCATTAAGCAATAGGTATAACCTATTAAGCATTAGGTAATAAGTATAACCTACTAAGCATTAAGCAATAAGTATAACCTACTAAGCATTAAGTAATAAGTATAACCTACTAAGCATTAAGCAATAAGTATAACCTACTAAGCATTAGGTAATAAGTATAACCTACTAAGCATTAAGCAATAAGTATAACCTACTAAGCATTAGGTAATAAGTATAACCTACTAAGCATTAAGCAATAAGTATAACCTACTAAGCATTAAGTAATAAGTATAACCTACTAAGCATTAAGCAATAAGTATAACTTACTAAGCATTAAGCAATAAGTATAATCTACTAAGCAATAAGTATAACCTACTAAGCATTAGGTAATAAGTATAACCTACTAAGCATTAAGCAATAAGTATAACCTACTAAGCATTAAGTAATAAGTATAACCTACTAAGCATTAAGCAATAATTATAACTTACTAAGCATTAAGCAATAAGTATAATCTACTAAGCATTAAGCAATAAGTATAACCTACTAAGCATTAAGCAATAAGTATAACCTACTAAGCATTAAGCAATAAGTATAACCTACTAAGCATTAAGCAATAGGTATAACCTACTAAGCATTAAGCAATAGGTATAACCTACTAAGCATTAAGCAATAGGTATAACCTACTAAGCATTAAGCAATAAGTATAACTTACTAAGCATTAAGCAATAAGTATAACCTACTAAGCATTAAGCAATAAGTATAACCTACTAAGCATTAAGCAATAAGTATAACCTACTAAGCATTAAGCAATAAGTATAACCTACTAAGCATTAAGCAATAAGTATAACCTACTAAGCATTAAGCAATAAGTATAACCTACTAGGCATTAAGCAATAAGTATAACCTACTAAGCATTAAGCAATAAGTATAACTTAATAAGCATTAAGCAATAAGTATAACTTAATAAGCATTAAGCAATAAGTATAACTTACTAAGCATTAAGCAATAAGTATAACCTACTAAGCATTAAGCAATAAGTATAACCTACTAAGCATTAAGCAATAAGTATAACCTACTAAGCATTAAGTAATAAGTATAACCTACTAAGCATTAAGCAATAAGTATAACCTACTAAGCATTAAGCAATAAGTATAACCTACTAAGCATTAAGTAATAAGTATAACCTACTAAGCATTAAGCAATAAGTATAACCTACTAAGCATTAAGCAATAAGTATAATCTACTAAGCATTAAGCAATAAGTATAACCTACTAAGCATTAAGCAATAAGTATAACCTACTAAGCATTAAGCAATAAGTATAACCTACTAAGCATTAAGCAATAAGTATAACCTACTAAGCATTAAGCAATAAGTATAACCTACTAAGCATTAAGCAATAAGTATAACCTACTAAGCATTAAGCAATAGGTATAACCTACTAAGCATTAAGCAATAGGTATAACCTACTAAGCATTAAGCAATAGGTATAACCTACTAAGCATTAAGCAATAGGTATAACCTACTAAGCATTAAGCAATAAGTATAACCTACTAAGCATTAAGCAATAAGTATAACCTACTAAGCATTAAGCAATAAGTATAACCTACTAAGCATTAAGCAATAAGTATAACCTACTAAGCATTAAGCAATAAGTATAACCTACTAAGCATTAAGTAATAAGTATAACCTACTAAGCATTAAGCAATAAGTATAACCTACTAAGCATTAAGCAATAAGTATAACCTACTAAGCATTAAGCAATAGGTATAACCTACTAAGCATTAAGCAATAGGTATAACCTACTAAGCATTAAGCAATAGGTATAACCTACTAAGCATTAAGCAATAGGTATAACCTACTAAGCATTTAGCAATAAGTATAACCTACTAAGCATTAGGTAATAAGTATAACCTACTAAGCATTAAGCAATAAGTATAACCTACTAAGCATTAAGCAATAAGTATAACCTACTAAGCATTAAGCAATAAGTATAACCTACTAAGCATTAAGCAATAAGTATAACCTACTAAGCATTAAGTAATAAGTATAACCTACTAAGCATTATGCAATAAGTATAACCTACTAAGCATTAAGCAATAAGTATAACCTACTAAGCATTTAGCAATAAGTATAACCTACTAAGCATTAAGCAATAAGTATAACCTACTAAGCATTAAGCAATAAGTATAACCTACTAAGTATTAAGCAATAAGTATAACCTACTAAGCATTAAGCAATAAGTATAACCTACTAAGCATTAAGCAATAAGTATAACCTACTAAGCATTAAGCAATAAGTATAACCTACTAAGCATTAAGCAATAAGTATAACCTACTAAGCATTAAGCAATAAGTATAACCTACTAAGCATTAAGTAATAAGTATAACCTACTAAGCATTAAGTAATAAGTATAACCTACTAAGCATTAAGTAATAAGTATAACCTACTAAGCATTAAGCAATAAGTATAACCTACTAAGCATTAAGCAATAAGTATAACCTACTAAGCATTAAGCAATAAGTATAACCTACTAAGCATTAAGCAATAAGTATAACCTACTAAGCATTAAGTAAGAAGTATAACCTACTAAGCATTAAGCAATAAGTATAACCTACAAAGCATTAAGCAATAAGTATCACTTACTAAGCATTCAATAGTAGGTATAATTTTTTAATGTATAGAGTATAAATCAATAGGATAACATAATAAAAATTAAGTAATAAGTACAAACTACTTAACTAATAGGTAGAGCATCAATCACTTCAATGTTTAAATGTCTCTATAGTGAATCATTACAATAATTAAAATAAAACTTTAACCCAACAAACATTTCCACCTAAACTCTGTAAGTTCAGAGCAATCATCACTAGTCCCAATAGATGATAATAGTGTTCATAATAACAGAAACTCTGTAAGTTCAGAGCAATCATCACTAGTCCCAATAGATGATAATAGTGTTCAGGATAACAGAAACTCTGTAAGTTCAGAGCAATCATCACTAGTCCCAATAGATGATAATAGTGTTCAGAATAACAGAAACTCTGTAAGTTCAGAGCAATCATCACTAGTCCCAATAGATGATAATAGTGTTCAGAATAACAGAAACTCTGTAAGTTCAGAGCAATCATCACTAGTCCCAATTGTTGTGGTTTGTGCCACTCTTCTACCTATAGGAGGTCCTTCATCTTGCGTCCCAAATAATTCAGGAGTTTGTTTCTCTTTCCTTTTCCTTTGGCTTCTTTAGTGCTCGGAAGATTGTCGTCTTTGCTTCCCTGAGCTTTGTCGTGTGAAGTGCTCGGGAGATTGTCGTCTTCGCTCCCCTGAGCTTTGTCGTGTGAAGTGCTCGGAAGATTGTCGTCTTGGCTGCAATAAATGAGAACTGTTAGTCTCTCTCGGTTAAAATAAATCCCTATAGTAATCAGTGTACTTTATATTGTCTATCACAAAGAATAATTGTGATGGAGACATTAGACTCATTCAGTCGTAAGTTGTGATCCTAACTACCGATTGTAATGGCTAGTGTTAGTGGATGAATAAATTACGCTAATGGAGTTAGATCATAAATGTTATTATTGAAGAGTATTACATAACGCCTATTATTTTAAAATAATTGTACATAACAGACTTAATCTGAGAAATGATTGATGTTTAACAGTTTTCAGTTATGACTTTGAAAAAGTGTTTCAATTTTAGCGATAAAATTAAACAGTTTCTTCTGTTGGTTGAAGAAAATCATTCTTTTTCTTCAGTTTGTTGTAACAAATGAAATGGCATCAACTGAAAATACTCATCATATCATTTGGTGTAACGGTTATTTTCTACAGTTTGTCGGTTTAGATCAGTGCTAAATAATTATTATCATATTTATAATCATAACAATTAGGCACATGAAAGCATAACCATGTAAAGCATTTATTTAGAATATTGTTATCATCCTCAAATGTATTTCAAGTACCGGGAAAATAAAATAATGGAACCTGAGGGAATTCAAAGGTGGCTAAGCTGTTAAAAATATCAAGAGTCATGCACATGACTGTGTTCTCGTACAGACTCCACGCGCTTGAAATAACAATTTTCCAAATTATATGGAAAAGAATAAAACAACAGAGAAATAATTTCACGGGAAGCAAACCAGAAAAGTTCTACAAGAATATCACTAAAAAATGTTAGAAAATTCATGTCAAATGTCTAATTATTCTGTAGATGGTGAACGCAGGAAAGCTACTCTGTGTCCAAACTGTTTGCTAACCGAAACATAGGATGATTTGGGTTCACTCTCTTATATATTCGAATTTATCCAATTAAAATAAAATAGAACAGTTAACAACAAAATAAAGTGTATTAAATCTGTATTCTATTTCATTTGAATTAAATACCTATTTGTTATATTTCAAGTTATGAATTACGCTTATTAATAGTACATGTGAATATATAATTGGTAGCTATTATTGATTTATGACGAAAGATTGGTTTGTTGCCTGAAGAGATGAAAACATTGCCTATATTTTGAGTACATTTCTAGTTAGCTAAAATAAACTTTACTGTGTTTGTACGGATAGACTCAAGAAATGAATAATGTTCCAATTGAATAACTTGACACTATTTCTCTTTCACTGGAATATCTTCCTGTGGTCAAATGAATCACCCCCATAAATAGTTTCCTTATCTTTATTGGTCTGTCTGTCTGTCTGTCACGCTTTGAATACATAGAGCTCAGTCATAGACTTGTGATAAACTACACATCCAGTTTGAATAATATTCAGAAATTAGACTAATTATGTTAACAAGTGATAGCATGAATACCAATTCTTATATGAGTGCAATAAATGATTATTCCTGTAACTGAATTAGAAATTATTTAAAATCTACAGTGAAAGCTTATGAAGAACTATTTGCAACATCAGTCAAAAAATTAATGTACTCTCTAACTCATCAGTCATGTCTATGATATAATTATAATATAATTATCCTTTTCCAATTAATAACTTCCATTAAATCTGAGGACACGGACCAAAGTGTTGATAGTTAAATTACACAAATATTGATAGTGATGCAATTGAGAACACGTTATTCTTAGCGGGCAATTACACTAGTGATAAAGTAAAGAACAACATTCACACCCAAGTTACAGAGCTAAATTAAAGATAAGAAATAGGGTAGTTCTACAATCTCAGTTACGCAGTAAATAAATCTTTACCTTGCCAGCTCCAGTCGGTAGCAGTTCAAATCTTTCTCGCTGTGATAGTCTCTGCAAGCAATGCAGTACTCATTGCGTGCAGAACTGAAATAGAATAACACGTGTTATCAACTATAAGTAATGGCATTTCAGTTATTGATTGTTCTACGGTAATTATTGTGTTATTTTAAAGTTAGAAAGTGGTTATATTTTGCTATATCTTTTTCCAATGATCTTATCTTGTTACATTTTCCCTACAGGATCTTATCTCATTTATAAGAGAATAATTATATCACCGTAGAGAAAATACTTTTATAATTTTCAGAAGAATTTATTTTTCTTTTCATGTTTATTTGTAGTGTTCATCTTCTGAAACTGACCTGAGTTTGACTGCCCTGGTAACTCCATCATTCTTAGTTTTGAAGTTTTTGGCGCTTAACTTCTCCACCAAAGCTGTGACGTCAGAAGCAGAGAGAGAACATCTCGCTAGGTACAGCCTAAAGAATCTGTAACGTGGATAATAACTATAGTAATAGGCACACACTGTTATAAATAAATGTGAAGTATGATAATCATTAATAGTAACTCTTGAAATATATACCTTATTGAAATTAGTAGCTATAATCTTCCACTTCAATCTTACATATTGGATATAGAGTAAATTAAAAAATACCAGGACATTATTTAGACAGGTGGGTATTTCCATTTTAATTTGGTATTTCTATTGCATGGAAGAGGTGGAAAGATATGAGTATTAAAAAGTTAATTGAAGTTACTGTTGTAAAGGTAATAGAAAATGGTAGTTATCTTTGTTCCTAATGTAATACTTGTCACATAATAAACAAAAGAAAGTGTGCAGTACACACCAGGAAGTATGCATTTTATATAATTAATGTGAAAGAAATGTTTAAATAATATAAAATAGATTCAACTGAGATTACACAATGTTCCAGCAAATAAATTTTCTAATTCCAATAGCAATTACATCTCAAAATTAGTAACTAATTGTACTCTAATTAAACACTCTTAAAGTTTTACTTTCATTCCATCTCTTGAAAAGCTAACAATGTTTAACACTGAGGTAACTGTTTGGACAAACAGTCTCATGACTCACGTGTTTGAGTCTATCCAAGACTTTACTGGTGCTAGGCTGCTGATTATACTGCAGACATTTTCAAGAGAATCAGAAGGTGAGTCCGTTAAACGAAGATCAGGGGGACAACCATAGGAGTTACGGGGCAAAGGGAAGCTGCCATCACCGAGACTCTCACCTTCATACTTGAACATAAACTCTGTAACAAAGAGTTGGGAATAACAGATGATTGTGTGACTTGACCTGCATAACCACATGGTGTACCATATATGCTACGTGATGATTATAATAGAGATTGTGAACAAAGTAATATCATAACATAGGTAATTTACTTTTATTCCATTCAAATTATTCAAATAATAATTTATAATGTAATGGATTGGGATTTAATTAAAATGAATAAATATAAAGAAATATATAATTAATATAGAGAATAAAAAATACCATTAATTGACTTTAAAATAAATATAAAAAGAGACTACGAAAACAACTGCTTTACCTTTTTTCGTAATTCTAATTATTTTCCATTGATGACGAGAAATAAAAATAGAAAATAAATGTTCACAATGGTTATCATTTTTATGACGAAAATAAAAGACATATTTTGCATGAATGAAAATATAATAATTGTTATATTTTATGGGAAATAAACTGATATGGTGGAAATAAACTAATATTTGAAATTAAACATATTTAATCAAACAATAAAATAATGTAATTAGTAATTCATTTGTTTTAATGAAAATAAAAATACCACTTACGAACCTAGGTACTTTATTTTTTTTAACTACTGAAATAGTAAATTATTAATACTCTATAATTGATTATTTAAATGATTTATATTGTTCCTAATTTAAGTATTTATCTAGCTATATTAAGTAATTTGTTATGACGTACACGACAGCATTTAACACAAAGTGATGACGTCACGTGACGGAAAATAACTCTTTATCGGTACCTAAATGATGTGAAATAAAATGAGAAAATGGTGCTAGGGAAATGATGTAAGATATTCCTAGAGATGTTATTGAGAATATTACAAAATATAGGCACTAACTCCTTTTCGATAAATAGCTATTTAGTATATTGCAATGATTATTTACCCCCTCATTTTTAATATATAGCTCCCCTAGTAATGTGATGAACTTCCTGAGATTTCACGAATTTCAAGTTTGGAATTTACGCTTCTTTTTAACTATTTTTCATACTAGATTAGATGGTGTGGGGTATTTGTTATTAAATTTAAATAAATATTTTGATATAAGAATATTGATTAGTTATGTACAATTTAGATAGCTAACTAATTAGGGTAAGTTCCGAGTTATCGAACGGTTTCATTTTCGTGAACGTAAAAAAATTATTATAATTATTATTCTATACTCATATTAACCTTTTTTACTTGTTCGTAAAACTGGAACCGTTCGATAACTCGGAACTTACCCTATAGATAGGTATGATTTACTTGGTTGTTTAGTAACTTGGTACCTAGTAACATACAGTCTTTTAATTAAAACTTATAGGAAACATAACAATGTTCGGACACCCATAGTACTCGGAAAGTGAATTTTGTACAACATATCAAGGTAGTTAGTACTAAACTATGAAATGCTTTATGTTCTCGGTTATATTACTATAAATAAAGTACCTAATTATTATGTTGAAGATTTTATTAAAAAAATAATAGTGAAATATTGTAGTAACTTACAAGTTACAAAGATATTATCTTATTTGTAACTTATAAGTTAAATTAAATAACACTAGGCATATAGTACATATCATAGAATATTTCAAAGATTATACTTATCCATTAGTTCTCTTTCTTTCAAGTAAATGAGAGAGAAATTTGTGAGTGAGCAATGAGTGCTTTACTTCACTCACTCTATTTGGTGCAATGAGTGCTTTACTTCACTCACTCTATTTGGTGCAATGAGTGCTTTACTTCACTCACTCTATTTGGTGCAATGAGTGCTTTACTTCACTCACTCTATTTGGTGCAATGAGTGCTTTACTTCACTCACTCTATTTGGTGCAATGAGTGCTTTACTTCACTCACTCTATTTGGTGCAATGAGTGCTTTACTTCACTCACTCTATTTGGTGCCTAGAGTGACATTATAAGGGGGGGGGGGAAGGTGTCGTAAAGGAGGGGGCTAAGGGGGACAGGGGAGGGTAGCATTATGGTTAGTGGCGGGATGTTTGCTATCCTCCAATAATCTCACTAATAAAATACTTATTTCTTTCCTAATAATAATTAACTTGTTGGCAATATATCATGTACATTTAAGTTAATTTCACAACACTGAATCAGTGACAGTTAACATGTACTGCAAATAATGATATCATATACTATTTTTATAGGATGGCGTATTTCTCTATACCGATAAATAATACAAATTAATCACTGCAATATAATTATTAATAAGGTATATAATAAGTCATTATTAGCTCTAAATTTATTTTAAATAGTTTATATATTTGTTACTATAAATAAACAAATAAATAATTTAATCATTTCCCTTCAGTCTATTGGTGATACCTAAGTACGTAGTGTCTTAGATGATTGACAGATCATTGACAATGATTCATTCGATCTCATCATTTAATGTAGTTTGTTGTTTCCGCTAGTTTGTTGTACTGCACACTAAATGATTATTCAATGACCTGGCAGGGGCACGCCCCCCTATGTACATATATTTGTTGTTAAATCAGATATAACATGCAAAAAATGTCGGACTAAAGTGGCGTCGGACTAAGTAGGAGTCGGACCAATGAATAGTAACCTAAACTAGACTAGTAATTATATATTATCAACTTTCAATTTCCTGACCGTATTATTTCGTAAATATTAATCGCAAATATTCTTTAATCTGTTGGTTCCTAAGTCAATCTATGCTATAATATAAATAATTCCTATCAGTACAAAAAATCTTCAATTCAAACATTTAAACCAATAGGAAGGTATTTTTCGTCTATTAGTTATTAATAAATATTATAATATTCAAACATTGGTAGGTAGCTAACTGAATTAAATATTTTGTGTTGAGTTGACTAATTTACGAATGATCGGACGTATTTTGTGACGTGAGTCTGACTCTAATGATACTATTGATATAAGTACCATCCTATTATTGGTTAGTTAATTTAAAACTATATAGGTAGATAATGCTATTAAATTCCTTAATTTCTAAAAAAAACAATAAGCTATCAGTGCTCAGCTGTGAAATATTTAATAAATTGATATAGGTAGTGGGTTAAGCTACGAATCATCGGGCAGTTTCACATTCTCGGTCATATAAGAGAAAATTCATTTAATATTTTTAATTGGTATTCGGATAATTATCACTATTACCTATTAAAATAAAGAGTATATACTATATTTTATGGTAATGTTTATTTTTTCTCCTTTGACCGAAAATGTGGAATTGTCCAATAATTCGTAACTTACCCCAGATAACCATGCATTGGTACACATAGTTGATAATGACGTATGGTAAATACATTTATCTGAATAAGTTTTACAAACTACCTATTTTTTATGAAAGATTCATTGATGTAGGTAGTACCTATTGAAATTTGAATGTATTTTGAAGCTTATGAAATTGACGTGAAAAAGTGTCACTAATGTGTCACTTACGTACAAGTTAAATGTATCGTTAAAATGAGAGTAGTGGAGTAATGGAATGATGAATATATTAAGGTACGTAATACATGTAGTAATGAGGATACAAGTATTACTGAAGAAATATAATTTAATTTTTCAGTGTGAAGCTTAGTGTGAAATATGTTTAAAGATTAATAATTATTATTACATTGTCAAAAAAATGTTAGTTTCTATTGCAAAAATTGAATACCATTTGACAAACTGTTACCTAAGTAATACTAATACTAACCTCAATAATTATATCGTACACGCAAAATTAATTAATTTAAAACACCTCTTTCCTAGTACACGTCCCTATTTCATTTAGGGACGTGAACTAGGAAAGAGGTATTTGGATGTATTATGTACATAAATTGTATGTAAATGAACTTTATGTATAATGGGGGTCATGAAATGTATTGATAGGTCAATTAAAATGGTGGATTTTGGAGATTATTATGGTGGGCAATGATACAATATTACTATGGTGGGCAATGATAGATTATTATGGTTGGCAATGATAGATTATTATGGTTGGCAATGATAGATTATTTTGGTTGGCAATGATAGATTATTATGGTTGGCAATGATAGATTATTTTGGTTGGCAATGATAGATTATTATGGTTGGCAATGATAGATTATTATGGTTGGCAATGATAGATTATTATGGTTGGCAATGATAGATTATTATGGTTGGCAATGATAGATTATTATGGTTGGCAATGATAGATTATTTTGGTTGGCAATGATAGATTATTATGGTTGGCAATGAAAAATTTTAGGATGGGCAATGAATGGAAGATTATGGTGGGCAATGGAATATTATGGTGGGCAATGGAAGATTATGGTGGGCAATGGAAGATTATGGTGGGTAATGGAATATTATGGTGGGCAATGGAAGATTATGGTGGGCAATGAAATATTATGGTTGGCAATGAAAGATTATGGAGGGCAATGAAAGATCATGGTGGGCAATAAAAGATTATGGTAGGCAATGAAATATTATGGTGGGCAATGAAAAGTCACGGTAGGCAATGAAATATTATGGTAGGAATTGAAAGATTATGGTGGGCAATGAAAGATTACGGTAGGCAATGAAATATTATGGTAGGAATTGAAAGATTATGGTGGGCAATGGAAGATTATGGTGGGTAATGAAGGATTATGTTTGTTATTAACGGATTATGTTGGATTATGGTGGGCAATGAAGGATCATGGTGGGCAATGAAGGATCATGGTGGGCAATGAAGGATCATGGTGGGCAATGAAGGATCATGGTGGGCAATGAAGGATCATGGTGGGCAATGAAGGATCATGGTGGGCAATGAAATATTATGGTAGGCACTGAAAGAATATAGTGGACAATAAAAGATTATGATGGGCAATGAAGGATCATGGTGGGCAATGAAGGATCATGGTGGGCAATGAAATATTATGGTAGGCACTGAAAGAATATAGTGGACAATTAGAGATTATGGTGGGCAATGAAGGATCATGGTGGGCAATGAAGGATCATGGTGGGCAATGAAATATTATGGTAGGCACTGAAAGAATATAGTGGACAATAAAAGATTATGGTAGGCAATGAAATATTATGGTGGGTAATGAAGGATTATGATTCATGATTGCTTATATTACCTGGCAAGGGGGCTCGGGGGTGGCAGGCCCCCCGATATACATATATTTATTTTAAATTAGTAAATAAACTACAAAAGGCGTAATTAAACGACTCCTGGTCTGTCCTTGACTACAATTAGCTTTACCCCAGTGTACCGATCATTCACTACCTTCTTTCCGTATATATTGTCAACCCGTTATCCTCCCTTATATTGTTTTTTGAGAGTATTTATATTATTAATTAATAATGAATACCCAATATTATTCGATACATAAATAACACTTATAATATTGCAGTATTTTTATTTATTATTGGGTAAATTTTATGCTAAGATTACCATACACTTTTTCTTTGCAATACATTACTAAAATTTTAAAACCTAGTTTTCTCAGATACCTAGGTTTACAATAATAAACATTTCAATGCATCAAAAGGTGACTAGTGTCATTGTCACTATGACTAACAATATTTTAATTACTTTAACTGATTCATTTTATTTATATTATTTTATTAGTTTATTTCTAAATTATCAGTACATGCAACACGTTATTATTATCTGAACAGATCAATGATTAGGTAGATTGAAAATATATATATACCTACTGAAAAATAATCAGGAAATTATTGGTTGCTAAATCAGTAGCTATCTATAAAAAGTTGAATACATCCAGAACCTAGTTTTAGTAAATATATCAAAATAGTATTATTGCTGCACTAACAGTAGGTAGGTAAACGAGTGAATATTACGATGATATTTTATTAAAATAATGATAGTTTGATAAATATAAATGAAAATTAATAGTGTGTGTATTTTGTTATTCATGAATGAGTAACAAAAGGTAGTAATTGTTTTGTGTTCGTACTTGTAAATTACCTTATGATAAGCAATCAGGTATTAGGCACCAGTTTATAATGTAAATTAAATTATTGCTAATGCGCATTACGTAACAAATGACAGTAAGATTATTTTTTAAAATATATGTATGATTCCAGAATAGTTGGGTATCTATTTACATACCCAACTTCACCGCTTAACGGTGAATAGATTCCCCCCCCCCCCCTGCGAGAAGACTGCAGATCATTGAGAGGACAAGTTAGGTAACTACAAACACAACTTTTTACGCTTCTTTTTAACTATTTTTCATACTAGATTAGATGGTGTGAGGTATTTAGTGGATTTTTATGTTCCACCTCTACTTGATACAAAATATTACCTTCATTATTCAATAACATTTATTGGTCATTCAGAAAATATACCCCCACCCCCACCAAAAAGGAGGTGGGGGTTGATGATGGGGTGGGGGTATATTGAAGCTTGAGAAAGTGTTTTTATTGTCAATTGTGTCTGTACCTCAAAAATAACATATGAATGATAAGATTGAGCAAAAGAGCAACCAATGGAGAATAACCCCCCCCCCCTACAGGGGGAATGGGAGGGGGGAGTGTACTAGTGTATTTTCCCGTTAAAAATAACATGTGAATGATAAGATTGAGCAAAAGAGCAACAAATGGAGAATAACCCCCCCCCCCACAGGGGAAATGGGAGGGGGGAGTGTACTAGTGTATTTTCCCGTTAAAAATAACATGTGAATGATAAGATTGAGCAAAAGAGCAACCAATGGAGAATAACCCCCCCCCCCACAGGGGAAATGGGAGGGGGGAGTGTACTAGTGTATTTTCCCGTTAAAAATAACATGTGAATGATAAGATTGAGCAAAAGAGCAACCAATGGAGAATAACCCCCCCCCCACAGGGGGAATGGGAGGGGGGAATGTACTAGTGTATTTTCCCGTTAAAAATAACATGTGAATGATAAGATTGAGCAAAAGAGCAACCAATGGAGAATAACCCCCCCCCCACAGGGGGAATGGGAGGGGGGAGTGTACTGGTGTATTTTCCCGTTAAAAATAACATGTGAATGATAAGATTGAGCAAAAGAGCAACCAATGGAGAATAACCCCCCCCCCCCACAGGGGGAATGGGAGGGGGGAGTGTACTGGTGTATTTTCCCGTTAAAAATAACGGGAATTCAATAGTATTACTATTGATGTAACTTACGGCTACGGTTACTATGGATGCGTATTTGAGCGATTTAGGCTACAGTTACTATGGATGCGTATTTGAGCGATTTAGGCTACAGTTACTATGGATGCGTATTCGAGCGATTTAGGCTACGGTTACTATGGATGCGTATTCGAGTGATTTAGGCTACAGTTACTATGGATGCGTATTCGAGCGATTTAGGCTACGGTTACTATGGATGCGTATTAGAGTGATTTAGGCTACGGTTACTATGGATGCGTATTCGAGCGATTTAGGCTACGGTTACTATGGATGCGTATTCGAGTGATTTAGGCTACAGTTACTATGGATGCGTATTCGAGCGATTTAGGCTACGGTTACTATGGATGCGTATTAGAGTGATTTAGGCTACGGTTACTATGGATGCGTATTAGAGTGATTTAGGCTACAGTTACTATGGATGCGTATTAGAGTGATTTAGGCTACAGTTACTATGGATGCGTATTAGAGTGATTTAGGCTACAGTTACTATGGATGCGTATTAGAGTGATTTAGGCTACAGTTACTATGGATGCGTATTAGAGTGATTTAGGCTACAGTTACTATGGATGCGTATTAGAGTGATTTAGGCTACAGTTACTATGGATGCGTATTCGAGCGATTTAGGCTACGGTTACTATGGATGCGTATTAGAGCGATTTAGGCTACGGTTACTATGGATGCGTATTAGAGTGATTTAGGCTACAGTTACTATGGATGCGTATTAGAGTGATTTAGGCTACGGTTACTATGGATGCGTATTAGAGCGATTTAGGCTACGGTTACTATGGATGCGTATTAGAGTGATTTAGGCTACAGTTACTATGGATGCGTATTAGAGTGATTTAGGCTATAGTTACTATGGATGCGTATTAGAGTGATTTAGGCTACAGTTACTATGGATGCGTATTCGAGCGATTTAGGCTACGGTTACTATGGATGCGTATTAGAGTGATTTAGGCTACAGTTACTATGGATGCGTATTAGAGTGATTTAGGCTACGGTTACTATGGATGCGTATTCGAGCGATTTAGGCTACGGTCACTATGGATGCGTATTAGAGTGATTTAGGCTACAGTTACTATGGATGCGTTTTTGAGCGTCTTAGGCTACGGTTACTATGGATGCGTATTAGAGTGATTTAGGCTACAGTTACTATGGATGCGTATTAGAGTGATTTAGGCTACGGTTACAATGGATGCGTAGTAGAGTGATTTAGGCTACGGCTACTATGGATGCGTATTAGAGTGATTTAGGCTACAGTTACTATGGATGCGTATTCAAGCCATTTTTCGCACTGACGACTTCGGATGAAAATCCAACTCATACTTTCCAATGGGAGTGGTTACAGTGGCAGTGATTTAGTCGTCAGAACAACTTCAGCGTTCAAACAAGTTTGATTGCGACAGCTTTCGGTAATTTGTGTATATTTGTAATTAATTCTCTTTCTTTCGATTGCTATTACTGTTTACCCATGCTTTTTGGAAATATATTATTTAATGCTATCAGGAATAATACAAATACTATTTAATTATATATAATATATATTTGTTCATATATAGGCTTGAATTGGTTGTTACTCTGTACAATTTTTATTTACAGTAATTTAGAATATTCTTGAATAGTTATAGTTATATAAAAAATATTCTCCTTATTTTTCTATTTAGCTATTTCAGAAATTTTGTGCAGTGAAAATAATAAGCAAAGTAACGCTGCGTAAATTATTTCAGAGGCACACAGGTAGGTGTTTAATTCCTCCCGAACATTACCTCGAAAAACATAGTTTAGACCCCAATATTAATTGGCAGAAACACACTGACGATCAGAAAATGCGTGCAGTGTAACCACTTGCACTGACGATGATTTCTGACGATATCGTCAGTGCGAAAATCGCTCGAATGCGCATCCACAGTAACCGTAGCCTAACCCGTTAAAAGTGTACTTTCCCGTTAAAATAAAAACATGAGAATTAAATGATCATATCAATATAATCCCCTGTGAATCATGGTTACATTTTTCATGTTAAAAATCATAAATTATATAGTTTTTCTCATATGATCGAAATTGTGGAACTGTCCAATAATTCGTAACTTACCCCATTTATTTCGCACAATGAATAAATTATTACTCAATTTACTTCAAAATATTTGAGTAGTTTGTATTCATGATACAGCTTGCAATAAACAAATATAAATAAATAAATAAACAAATATTATTTGATGAATAAATAAATTAATGAAGACAGGAAGGAAATGATTAGGATAGATGTTCAGTGTTTTTCACATCTGATAACATGAATCATGTAAAGTATGCATAATTAAAGGTGATATATAATGATGTATGTTATTTACTTCCACCTCACATTAATGGGGGAATGGGGGTCAGATATCATATTAAATGGAATACAGGGACGGGGGAGGGGGGTAATATGACCCCCCCCCCTCCAGTAAGAAATGGAACTGAAATGGACAAGTAAATACTAATAGAGTTAAGTCGTTATTCAGTTTAATATTAAATTACAATGGATGATACATATAATCTAAACAGTGGATTTACATTAAAATAATATTAAGCTCGTATTAAATATATTCACAAACATACAACTGAGGAATAATACATGTTATTTTCAAACATGCACACTTACCCATGACATGTTTTGTCTCTACGCCGTTCAGAATGTTGAGTTGGTGATCCCTCAGAGATGTACTGCTAATTAAGACGGTACGTGTCTTAATTAGTTTACTCTTCAGAACATTCAGACTGCAGGTAGAGTCAATGCAGCCACAGAAGCGTACGATGTTGCACCTGAAAGAGAAAACTTATCAACTGCAGGTAATTTGAAGGTAAGATAGCGCAATTAATGGTACCAAAGATGTTCAGTTTGTTCTGTATGGTAAAACATTTCAATGAGGAGTTAGTAATAAATATTTATTATTATTTAAGTTATATTATTTAGTTTAGGGCTGACTTTATAATAATGTTTTCAGGAGAAGATATGCCGTGACAACTGTTTTTAATTAGATTCAATAACGCATTTCCCGTCTGTAGAAGTTAACGAATCATTTGTTTGAATTAATGTTCCATGTGATGATATTTGTATCAGAACATCTTTTTTAACTTTTTATTGTACGAAATTAAATGAGTTGATCTCAAGAGCTGTGAGAGGGAAAATATTTAAATAACACACGAAAATAAATTACATTTCTCATGAATTTGGAGCATTGAAAAAGTTGCGACTTTATTTCTTATTCTTTATTCATTATTCTTTATTCCCTATTCCTTATTCTTTATTCTTTATTCATTATTCATTATTCATTATTCATTATTCATTATTCATTATTCATTATTCTTTATTCTCTATTCTCTATTCTCTATTCTCTATTCTCTATTCTCTATTCTCTATTCTCTATTCTCTATTCTCTATTCTCTATTCTCTATTCTCTATTCTCTATTCTCTATTCTCTATTCTCTATTCTCTATTCTCTATTCTCTATTCTCTATTCTCTATTCTCTATTCTCTATTCTCTATTCTCTATTCTCTATTCTCTATTCTCTATTCTCTATTCTCTATTCTCTATTCTCTATTCTCTATTCTCTATTCTCTATTCTCTATTCTTTATTCTTTATTCTTTATTCTTTATTCTTTATTCTTTATTCTTTATTCTTTATTCTTTATTCTTTATTCTTTATTCTTTATTCTTTATTCTTTATTCTTTATTCTTTATTCTTTATTCTTTATTCTTTATTCTTTATTCTTTATTCTTTATTCTTTATTCTTTATTCTTTATTCTTTATTCTTTATTCTTTATTCTTTATTCTTTATTCTTTATTCTTTATTCTTTATTCTTTATTCTTTATTCTTTATTCTTTATTCTTTATTCTTTATTCTTTATTCTTTATTCTTTATTCTTTATTCTTTATTCTTTATTCTTTATTCTTTATTCTTTATTCTTTATTCTTTATTCTTTATTCTTTATTCTTTATTCTTTATTCTTTATTCTTTATTCTTTATTCTTTATTCTTTATTCTTTATTCTTTATTCTTTATTCTTTATTCTTTATTCTTTATTCTTTATTCTCCCATATCTTATTATTATTTTAACTTATAAAGTAACATTTCGCTATAAAATATAATAACAGTAACGTGTTTTAATTTAGTAAATAAATTAGAATCAATTATTTCCCCTCAACCTGAAATATTAATGAACAAATTTACCTAATTATTCAATACGGTTTTTCACCACTTTATTCAATAGTTGCAGATGAATTAAATGAAATTAGTTGTAAATAACAATAAAATATTTAGCTACAGAAACTAAATAGAAATGGTGAAAGTTTTTCTTGGGGAGAAATTCCTTTGTTTTGAGGGGAGAAAAGGGCAGAAAATCGTAGAATTTTACTGATTGCACAACTGGAAATATTTTACGGGAATTCTTTTAACCGATCAGTCGGTAAAATAGGAAAACAGTCAAAGAATATGGAATGATTTTGATTATTCGTAGTTTATAAATTGTGGGAAGATTAATAATTTGAATGTATTCTCTATTTGCGGTTTGTACATTTTAATATTTTTATTCATTGGACACTTTTTAGAAGAATAAAATTAAAAAATGATAAATGAAGTTTATAGACAATTGTTGTGGAGAGAATGGAATTATTTCACACTAGTGTACTTTCCCGTTAAAAATAACGGGTTACAATAGTATTAATATTGGTGTAAATTACCCGTTAAAAGTGTACTTTCCCGTTAAAATAAAAACATGAGAATTAAATGATCATATCAATATAATCCCCTGTGAATCATGGTTACATTTTTCATGTTAAGAATCATAAATTATATAGTTTTTCTCCTATGATCGAAATTGTGGAACTGTCCAATAATTCGTAACTTGCAATAAACAAATATAAATAAATAAATAAACAAATATTATTTGATGAATAAATAAATTAATGAAGACAGGAAGGAAATGATTAAGATAGACTACCAAGCAATTAGGATCATATTTTCATGCATTTTCTATATTCTGACAAACTAATATTAATCCATTAATGTACACTAATAGATAGAGAGACTTTAGTGAGTCTGTTGTCACATATCAAGTTACTATCACTAATTTACCTCACTGATTGCAGGTCTTGGAAGATACCATCACTCAAAGGTTGGAAGTTACAACAGCTGTCCATAAGCTGTATGTCAATTTCTTTGGTTTGATTCCCATCATCTCCACTCGAGTGGGCACTTGATTGCTGACTGTAGTTCAGGACTTTAAGGAGTGCTGTCAGGTGTTTCATCTTCTTCACTTCAAATTTGAGGAAGTGCCTCAATGCAGGTTCTTCTTGCTTGATAACAGTTTCACTGAAATCAGCTGCACAGATCAAGTCAAGATGGTTGACATATTGAGACCTTTTGAAAGTTAGAGAAGAAAATTACATTAACTATCTAATTACTTAAATTTCATCTTCAATTGATCTATTTCAACTTCAATTTATTTTAATGTAACATCGAATTAATAAAATATATATGGGAACCAATTGTCAGGTTCAAATTTGTCGTGGATAAACAATTTCTCCACGATATCATTATGCATTATTTCTTCTAGCTATTATTCATTATGTATTTTATTATTGTACCTTAGTCAACTTCTTATTGAAAAAATATAATCATCTATTTCTAAGTGCCCTGTGTAGGTGATAGTAGATTGAGTTTAAATTAGTACGTAATTAATTACCCTGCTTTCGATGTTATGATTAGGCATATTAGTGTTTCCAGTGACCCTGAAGGGAATATATATTATTGTGTAATTTTGATGTATTTTAATTTGTGTTAGTAAAGGAATCATTGGTGTGTATAGTTGGAGATACTAGATCATGTGATATCTGTGGAATTGCAGTTATATACTTGTGATTTAGCCGATGTCTATAGTTTACTGAAATTTTGTGTGCTATTCGGTGGCCCAGATTTACCCCTTATTTGTCTGATCGGAATTTGCGCACTGTTCAGCAATTCAGATTTCCCCCTATTTCATTTCTGGATTTAATAGCGTTTCAATTGGGAGTGTGGTTTTATTTAGTTAGGTGTTGTTCGGTTATTGAATTTTACCCCCTTTATTTGTAGTATTACTAATAGATTTGTGTGACTATTTTCAAGCTGTATTCATATTTTCGCATTACATATTTCTGTGTCTTTCCAGGTAATATATTTATTTTGAGGGATAGACTGTGAATATTAGGTATGTCGGTTTAGTTAATCAGCGTCTGAGCGTCCTCATAGTTGAAGTTTCTTTGTGTCTAAGGATAGTCAGATTACTGCCAGTAAGTTTCTAAGCTATTGATTTTATGGCTATACAGTATACAGATATTCTAATTTCATATAATTTTATTTGCGTACCTAGGTGGTAATAATTTGTAATTGTATTACAGGCACGTTGAAACCACGCATTGGAGTAAAAAATAAAAACCAGGCTATTTTTAATACCCCTCCAAGCGACAGTGCTGGCAGCTGACTTGGATGAGCATCAGTATGGGCTTACCTAGAGAAACTCCTAAGCCCTCTATGAAAGTCCTCGAAGCAAATGAGAACAGGGACAGAGAAACCCTACTCAATTTATTGTCGGAATCAGGCGAAAAAACGTCTGTAGATGATATCAGGCGAGAGATTTTTACCATTAAAAATGCTCGGAAGGCTTACGAAAATAGCAGCAAGGCGTTCTCAAATTGGCATTTCAGAAATGGGAGCTATCAAAGAGAAAAAGAGATCAGAACAGAGAGAATTGGGCTAATATATTCGGAAACTCGGGCTACTGTCCAAGCTCTCAATCAGAAATTAGCAGACATCGGACTAGAAACAGAGTCTAGCATAGGCAGTGCCAGTCAGCTCTCCGGAAGTTTAAGACACGAGACGTTTGAGGATGATGAGCGTCTCCTGACACATCGCTGGTTGTCACAAGCACATAACTTCGAAGTACAGCCTAATATCGCTCAGTCAACAGTTGTTGGTAACGCGGATACCTCTAGAGGAGCGATTGCCAAAGTACCGACAGGACAAATTTCTACTGCAATGTCTCGTGAGTTAAATTGGAAAGCCTCACAGTCAGGGGACGCAGGTGCACAGTCAGGGGACGCAGGTGCACAGTCAGGGGACGCAGGTGCACAGTCAATGGACCTTGGTGCACGCCCTAAACTGACCACTTGGCTTAGTAGAAGTCTCCCTAACAAGCTGCCAATGTACAAGCCAGAAGTAAAGACTCGTATATTTGATGACAAACCGTGTCTAAACGAAGTAGGTGGTAGGGATGTATGGGTTGATCGAATGGACCACATGAGTAGGAGACAGATGAAGCAGGATCTACTTCGGGGAATTGGCGAACCCTTCTCGGGTGATCCTCTAAAATTCTGGAACTGGAAGGCGCAAATGTCGCTGAAGCTCAAACAGGCAGAAACTGACCCATTAGAGTCTATGTACGTACTCTTGTCAAATACAAGAGACAGACCAAATGCTCTTATTAATAGCAGAATCAACTGTGGTGCCCATGACCCCGGTTCAGCCCTGCGAGATTTATGGGGAACTCTAAGTACCAGGTATGGGTCCAGCGAACGAGTTACCCAGTCTATTATGGCAAAGGTACATGCATTTCCCAATCTCAGAAGTACAAAGAACTCTTTACTGATGGAGGATTTACTTGAGTTATGTCGTCTGGTCTTGGCTAACATGGATCCCTGCCCCGACCTTTTCATGTTCGACCTTCCAACCGGATTGTGGATCATTCTTGAGAAGCTCCCAGATAAATTTTGTTGCAGATGGCAAACTGAATGTTTCGAACACAAGCAGAGAACAGGTTCACTGCCTAAGTTCCGCACCTTCGTTGGATTTCTGGACAATTTCGTGGAAGAACAGAGCACGCCGGGATTTGCTGCTGAGGTTCGAATCATCTCCGTGCCTCAATACAAAGTGCTGACTTCCATCGGTAGGGACGTCAACAAATGCCCTCTTCACGAGAGCGAGGAACACTCTCTGGAAGAGTGCAACAGGTTCGTCAGGTTTTCTCATCGCGAAAAAGTGGAGTTTATCAAAGACCAGAGGCTCTGCTACAGATGTCTGAAGGACGGACATATGGCGAGAGAATGCGAGAGGGAAGTATCTTGTTATGTGTGCCAAAAAGGACACTTGACTCTTCTCCACCGAGATCAAACAGATAAGTCATCTAATTCTAAATATTTACCCGCTAATAGAATGTTCAAAGAACGGGCTTCACCCGTTGGAAGATTACATGAAGATAAAAGTGAAAATGCTCAAAATTTGAGCTCTTGTTGCTCTGTTCTATGTGGAGACGAGGAAAGGGTCAATATATGCTCAAAGACATTGGTGGTAGACGTAAAAGAAAAAAATAGTTCTAAAACTCTCCGTTGTTTAGCAATATTGGATGACCAAAGTAATTGTACATTGGCCGATCCAGAAATAGTAAATTACTTTGATATTAAAACTGATGAGATTGTTTACGAAATAAAAACTGCCTCTGGTATTCAATCGAAGATAGAGGGTAACAGAGTTCTTGGTTTACAGATTAGAGGTGTTTCGGAGAGCCAATGGATTGACCTTCCACCACTGAGAACCAACCCCTTCTTACCAGATTGTCGCAACGAGGTTGCTTCGTCCAAACTCGTATCATATCACAAGCACATCAGACAATATGCAAAGTTCTTTCCACTTTTGGATGACTCCATCAAGGTTCTCCTTCTCGTGGGTGCTGATTGTGGTGAAGCAATGGGTGGCAGATATTATGGGAGTCACCATCCTTACGTCTTCAGATCTCCATTGGGATGGTCATTGGTTGGCCCGACATGTCTGTATCACTCAAATAGACTACCGCTCAAGTGCGCAAAGACAGAGGCAATCTACGAACACTTCACAGCCACTGAAAGCTTCTCTTGTACTTCTTCCACTGATATAACAAGATGTAGGGATGCATTTAAGGAGAACCCGGATGATGATGAGTTAGCCCCGTCAAAGAATGAGAGAAAATTCTTGGAAATCATGACTGGTGGAGTCAAAACAACGGAAGAAGGGAACTTACAATTTCCCTTGCCACTCCGGGAAAATTTCAGACTTCCTGACAATAGGATAGCCGTATATCACAGGAGTAAAAATACCCTTTCAAGAGTGAGAAGAGATCCAATTAAACTCGAAAAGTGCCTGGAAATAATGGGGGACTACTTGCAGAAGAATCAAGTTGAGAAGGTACCTCAGCCTGACGACGGAGACGAGTTGCTATACTACATTCCCGTATTTCCAATTGAACAGAAAGGAAAGGTCAGAATCGTGTTTGACTCGAGTGCTAAGTATGGAGGAATTAGCTTAAACGACTGCCTACTCCAGGGTCCAGATGACAACAACAGAATAATTGGGGTGTTGACAAGATTCCGTCATGGCCCGGTTGGATACGCGGCGGACATTGAAAGAATGTTTCACTCATTCTTGGTCAGCCCCGAACACCGCAACTTGATGAGGTTCTACTGGTGGGACCACAACAATCCTGATAACAAACTGGTTCCATACCGTAGCAACGTACACGTATTTGGCAACAAATGTAGTCCCGCCGTTGCTACCTATGGACTCCGATTGACGACACTGTCAGTAAAAGACGATGCGACTGCTGAGGCTCGCGAACGTATCCACTCGTCTTTTTATGTGGATGACCTATTGGCTGCAGCAGAGACAGCAGGAGATGCAGTCATTGTTCTCCGCAAATGCATAGAGATCCTTGGAAAACATAACCTCAGACTACATAAAATCTGTTCAAGCAGCGAAGAGGTTCTGAAAGGGTTTCCCTCTTCAGAATTGGCGGAGAATGTGGAAGAGCTCTCGGACTAAAGTGGTGCATTCGGAGGGATACTTTCAAGTTCAAGATAAGTTTCCCCCCTAACCCGTTCACCAAGAGAGGAATATTAAGCACTGTAAATAGGCCTTACGATCCGCTCGGTATAATAGCGCCGGTAATACTGGGAGGCAAGATGCTCCAGAGAGAGATTATTCAAGACTCCAAAAATGACAAACACGACAAAATAGAATGGGATGAACCGTTGAGCGAATTGTTCCTCGGTAAATGGAAAAAGTGGATCAAAAACGCATCGGCAGATGTAGAGATATCCATGCCAAGAAGCTTCTATCCCGCGGGTTTTGGAGAAGTGTTCGAGTATGAGCTGCATGTATTCTGCGATGTTTCTGAGGTTACGATCGGAACGGTGATGTATATAAAGGCGATCAATGCATCCGGTAGAGCTCAGATCTCATTCTTGTACGGAAACTCAAAATTATCCCCCCGATCTGCTTGCTCTATTCCTCGAAATGAATTGTGCGCAGCCTTGGAAGCCTCCTCGTGTGCCCGTTACATGTCAAAAGAATTCGAGAAACCTATAAAAGCTGTGAGATTTTATTCCGACAGTAAGGTGGTGTTAGGCTACTTAAACAATGCAGAAACCAGATTCTCTAAGTACGTTACCGCCAGAGTAGAGAAGATTCTTAAGACAACGCGAGTAAACCAGTGGAGTTATGTTGAATCGAAGGAAAATCCTGCTGATGCAGCAACAAGACCGATGACCCCGCAGCAGCTGGAGAACTCGATGTGGTTAACGGGACCAAGCTTCTTGGGGAGGGGTGACTTTGAATTTGTCGAGTTCGGACCAGACTTGGTCGTGAGCCTACCAGAAACTGACAATGTAGCTAGGGCATGTGCCACAAAGCTAGCATATAGTAATGATGCAATGGAGATAGTTTTAGATAGGTGTGGAAACTGGATGAAAGTTCTCGCGGTAATTAACTGTATCCTCCTGGTGGTCCACAAGCTCCTTGCACGCGTTCAATTGGTCCCTGTAACGAGGTTGGAAGTTGGAGGTTGGAAGTTACGATAGCTGTCCAAAAGCAGTATGTCAATTTCTTTGGTTTGATTCCCATCAACTCCACTCGAGTGGGCACTTGATTGCTGACTGTAGTTCAGGACTTTAAGGAGTGCTGTCAGGTGTTTTATCTTCTTCACTTCAAATTTGAGGAAGTGCCTCAATGCAGGTTCTTCTTGCTTGATAACAGTTTCACTGAAATCAGCTGCACAGATCAAGTCAAGATGGTGGACATATTGAGACCTTTTGAAAGTTAGAGAAGAAAATTGCTTTAACTATCTAATTACTTAAATTTCATCTTGAATTGATCTATTTCAACTTCAATTTATTTCAATGTAACATCGAATTAATAAAATATATATGGGAACCAATTGTCAGGTTCAAATTAATAAAGTCATTTTGAAATTAATTAAGTCTAGTTTTAATTACTTAAAGTCGTTTTTAAATTAATATAGTCTAGTTTAAATTTAAAATCTATAATAAAAAGTTTAAATTCAATTTAATAAAAATTAATAAAAGTTAATTTTTAATTTAATAGAAATTATCAAAAGTAATGCAAGTCATGGTAAAGTTCAAGTTTCCATTTTCTCTAATTTTTAATTTTTCCCCATCAATTTTGTGAAGAAATTTCTTATTAATTTTCTTTCGTTCAAAGAAAATTAATTAACGGGATAACTATAACATTCTTCTGTAGATATTTGTTTGTTGCTATTAATGAGTCCAAATAAACACAAAAGATCAAATGTATTTAATAAATAGTTAGATGAAACATATTCATTAAATTCACAACAATCTTATTGGTAATATATTTTTATCCCGTAATAGTATTTTTCCGAAACATTTCCTATTCCACAGACACAACTTAGATTTCCACGATACCAATAATGTCCTGTTCACCATAATAACCTCTGTTCAATCTTGAATATAACCGTAATTTAAGTAATTTTAATATTTTGTTTAGGGAATTAGTCACTGTAGGTCTATAGAATATTTCCCTGTCACGCACCTAACACTCATTGATGTCTCCGTCCTTGTAACACTGTGCTGAATAGTGTGTTGTAGGCTGCATTAATTACTAGTAACATTAATTCACGCCAAATTCAACTAATTATTGAACATTTCGTGTTCTCCAATCTCTGACTAAATCTTATCTTAATAAGCTAACTTGTTGTCGGTTTTTAGGACAGTGGGAGTATATGGCGGACAGAGATGTTAGTGTCAGGCACCGGGAACTGGAATATTACGGAATTAAACAGTAGCTGTTCTAATTAACATTCTTTGCATTTGAAACTTTACCAAAGTTCTCCTATTTTTCGTTTGTACGTCTGTGTGTGCTATTGGTTGTTTATATTATTTGCTCTATTCAGATAGCTGAGTAATTTCTAGTTGTCACAGCCATAATGTTTCACAAACGTACTAACCTAATATTTCATCGAATCCCGCAAATTAAATTTCCTCTCCGAAGTCGATTACCTGCTAATACTTGTCCACTAAAGCGGCGTTTACACTATCAGTTTTGACTGTGGACGTGACTGTCAATTACACCTCTCCACCCCCACTCCACCCTCGTAGTTTCGGTGACTGACGTTCAGACTATAAAGAGTTGGTCAGTGTTGCTGAACGACACACATTGGCTTTAGTCACCAAAGAAACCTTTATATTATACTTGATATTTGTTTATATTGTATATTTGTTAATATTTAAATTGTACTACAGCAAATTCATTTAGTTATCACAATGTAACTTAATAAAAAAGCATATGCAAATCAAAATGATCTTGATTATCATTGTTCAATGTTCATCTTAAAATTCTATATCAATATCAATAATTAGAAATAATTCAATGCGTTCCAGTTACATTAATATATATTTACTAGGAAATTATTGCGAAATGTTTCTCGTTCATCCTATTTTATTTAAATTAGCTATGGTCTCTTTCAATGAAATTTTCATTATTATTCATTTTCATAAAAATAAAAACTGTCATTAATACACATTGGTTCATCATATTTAAATTATGAAAAAAGTCCTAATAAAATGAGGACTACTGTCGCAGATTAGCTTTCATCATCGCACACCTTGTGTGACTGACAATCACTCAACTCGTCAACCTATGCCTAGCATTGACAGATTTCATAGTGTGAATGACATGAAGAGAGCAAAAGAGAGCAACTTTTGTGCTGGGGAGGGAGAGAATGTTGTGATTGACACTCACGTCCACAGTCAAAACTGATAGTGTAAACGCCGCTTTACTTGCTAACTTTATTTTTCCATCAAACAAAAAACCTATGGGGTAAATGTCACATTACCGTTCCATTCTGAATTAGCGATCGTGAATCTTAGAGTAGTTTTTTGGCAAAACATCAATAATTAATTAATATTTTTAACAAAAAGTTTTTTTTCTTAAAAAGTCTTTTGTTATTAATTTAGTAAAATAATCTTATTCATTATTAATTAAATTGTCTCTTCAATACGTTACCCCATTATTTAATTAATTAATTCAAACTTAATGTTGTTATAATTTTGGTTTCTCCGAAAACTGTTTTTGTTTCGAGGTTAGGAGCATGAGTGAAGAATAAAGATACCAAGACAGCTACAATTCATTTACCTCGTTAACTGTTAAGATACCCTTACGTACAAATAATAGTGAGAAATAACATTGTGAAGGATGTTATTCAGACATGCTAGTGTGTTGATTTACATCAGTAGCTAATATTTGAATACAGTCGTACATGCATGGGTAATAAATATTTGTAATATCCTAATTATATATAGATATTAAGGACTGAATGTTCTAATGGTGAATATTTCTCAAATTTATCTTCTTTATCAAAATAGTGTGTTTTTATTGACATAAAGTTAGTTAATTGTCTAGATAGAGTATGTTCTTACTTTGATAGTTCTAGATCATAGCAAATTATTTCCCCATCGCTGTGATTGCCACTGCAAGCATAGCAGTACTCATTGCGTCCAGAACTGAAATAGAATAAAGTTAAACAGTAATTAACGATCATAAATAGGTTAAATGAGTAATTAATAATTGATTTCGCTATTTTAAGCAATACAACTTTAATATGAATAGGATCTTGTTCAGAATATTTTACAGTTATTGTTTTACCCAAACAAAGACACCAAATATTAGATGAGGATATATAAGACTGTAATACAAATAGACGAGAGAATCCTCAGGGACGCTTCTGCGAATTTTGTAAATAATGCCAACTGTGTTAGGTATTTTGGAGCATATAAAGTTTATATGAGTCGAGAAATTCAGGTGATAATCAACGTATGTACCCAAGAACTTGACAGATTTCTCATATAATATGGCTGCAGAATCAATGTTTACCACAGAATGGAACGAAACATATCTAATACGATTTGTAAACGGCAGAGATCAAGTCTTATCTACATTAAGGGACAAACAATTGTTTACTGTCCAATTGAGAAGACTGGAAAGACCTGAATTAGTAGTTTCTACCAAGTTACCATAATTTGATGCACTACAGGTAAGGGTGGTAACATCAGCAAACATAGTAAACTCTACAGAATCACAAATTTGAGGCAGGTGATTAATATAAATAAAAACAACATGGAACCAAGCACACTACCCCATTGGACACCGTTTGTTATTATTCTAAAATCAGAGAAATAATCACTAATCTTTACTCGTTGAGTCCTATTTTGGAGATAAATTCACGACTATTATACAAAATGTAAGGGAAAATTGTCTAATAAATTTTTTTAAAACATCAGCTATCGAATTATTTGGATAGAATCAGAATCGTTAAAAAATTGGTATCACCCACCACTATGCAAACTATATAATTGATTTTAAAAAGCTTTATTTTATTTTTCCTAATGATAATATTCCAGTACTGTTTCCTGCTTTAATAATTTGCTTATTTTTTAATATTTATCATTGGGTAATGAATTTCATGTTTTTATAATATTGCCCCCCAGGGGCTCTATCCTGAAGCTGTCTGTGGTGAATGGAAGAGAAGTGGCACTGAATGTAATTTGAATTATATATTATTTTTTTATTTTTACCATGTTCCTAATTTTTTAACGTTCACTTTTTTTTTAGTTAGAAGATAACGCTAAGGTTATGTTTTTCAACTGCGAGGTCTTACGTGTATTTTTTCATCACATTCCTTGGTAAGTGACTGCATTCATGGAGTAGCTTTTCTACATCCATGAGCATTGTGTTAAGACGGTGGATGTTAAATGACTTTCTTTTTGGATCCACTTTCCTCTCTTACTGCTTCTTCCAGTCCCTTGTATTTAATTTTCTTTTGTCGTCAGCGATATGGCCTTTGGTTCCGATGCAGACGTTAAACCCCTACTGAAGAAGATCAAGATGTAGCTTCGTTGATACTCTTTTCAGCGGGTCAGTCCTCCTCACATCCTGTTCAGGTATTCACCTCTGAACTAATTAATGGTTGTAAAACTGGAGACTTCTACTTTCAATGTTGTTAATAACAATATTTGGATCTGGTTTCACGGACTACTTAAGAAATAAAGAAATTAAAACCACAACAGTTTGAACTTCAAATTAATGTACAAAAAAACAATACCAACTCTGTAAATATCAGAATCAATATTCCATGTGGACAAACTGAAACTTGTTTCTAAAAATTAATAATATGGTGAGTTGTGTCACATGGTCTCCGAACTGTTGTAATTTGGATTAGAATTTTTCTAATAATGTTATCCTTCAATAATTAAAATTTTCATGAATATTAATTCATAAATTAAGTCCGTCATTCTATACAGACTACATTATTTTAAAAAATTTCCTATTCATTTTTATAAATTTGAATACAAATTAAAATGAGAATACTAATATTGAAGGAAAGAAAAAAACAGAAGATATATAATTTTATTTTTCTAATTTTTTTACGATTTAATATAATACTTTAGTAGAATTATTTGATTAAATAATTTGTAAAATGGTAACCAATAGTTGCAGATAAAATTTTCAGTGAAGAGTTAAACAACCACCAACATTGGTAAATAAAATGATGAGAGTTAATTACATTGCATTCATTTCTCTGAGACTATTCCCCTAATAAAGTGATGAGAGTTAATTACATTGCATTCATTTCTCTAAGACTATTCCCCAAATAAAGTGATGAGAGTTAATTACATTGCATTCATTTCTCTAAGACTATTCCCCTAATAAAGTGATGAGAGTTAATTACGTTGCATTCATTTCTCTAAGACTATTCCCCTAATAAAGTGATGAGAGTTAATTACATTGCATTCATTTCTCTGAGACTATTCCCCTAATAAAGTGATGAGAGTTAATTACATTGCATTCATTTCTCTGAGACTATCCCCCTAATAAAGTGATGAGAGTTAATTACATTGCTTTCATTTCTCTGAGACTATTCCCCAAATAAAGTGATGAGAGTTAATTACATTGCATTCATTTCTCTGAGACTATTCCCCTAATAAAGTGATGAGAGTTAATTACATTGCATTCATTTCTCTAAGACTATTCCCCTAATAAAGTGATGAGAGTTAATTACATTGCATTCATTTCTCTGAGACTATTCCCCAAATAAAGTGATGAGAGTTAATTACATTGCATTCATTTCTCTGAGACTATTCCCCTAATAAAGTGATGAGAGTTAATTACATTGCATTCATTTCTCTAAGACTATTCCCCTAATAAAGTGATGAGAGTTAATTACATTGCATTCATTTCTCTAAGACTATTCCCCTAATAAAGTGATGAGAGTTAATTACATTGCATTCATTTCTCTAAGACTATTCCCCTAATAAAGTGATGAGAGTTAATTACATTGCATTCATTTCTCTGAGACTATTCCCCAAATAAAGTGATGAGAGTTAATTACATTGCATTCATTTCTCTGAGACTATTCCCCTAATAAAGTGATGAGAGTTAATTACATTGCATTCATTTCTCTAAGAATATTCCCCTAATAAAGTGATGAGAGTTAATTACATTGCATTCATTTCTCTAAGACTATTCCCCTAATAAAGTGATGAGAGTTAATTACATTGCATTCATTTCTCTAAGACTATTCCCCTAATAAAGTGATGAGAGTTAATTACATTGCATTCATTTCTCTGAGACTATTCCCCTAATAAAGTGATGAGAGTTATTTACATTGCATTCATTTCTCTGAGACTATTCCCCTAATAAAGTGATGAGAGTTAATTACATTGCATTCATTTCTCTAAGACTATTCCCCTAATAAAGTGATGAGAGTTAATTACATTGCATTCATTTCTCTGAGACTATTCCCCTAATAAAGTGATGAGAGTTAATTACATTACATTCATTTCTCTGAGACTATTCCCCTAATAAAGTGATGAGAGTTAATTACATTGCATTCATTTCTCTGAGACTATTCCCCTAATAAAGTGATGAGAGTTAATTACATTGCATTCATTTCTCTAAGACTATTCCCCAAATAAAGTGATGAGAGTTAATTACATTGCATTCATTTCTCTAAGACTATTCCCCTAATAAAGTGATGAGAGTTAATTACGTTGCATTCATTTCTCTAAGACTATTCCCCTAATAAAGTGATGAGAGTTAATTACATTGCATTCATTTCTCTGAGACTATTCCCCTAATAAAGTGATGAGAGTTAATTACATTGCATTCATTTCTCTGAGACTATCCCCCTAATAAAGTGATGAGAGTTAATTACATTGCTTTCATTTCTCTGAGACTATTCCCCAAATAAAGTGATGAGAGTTAATTACATTGCATTCATTTCTCTGAGACTATTCCCCTAATAAAGTGATGAGAGTTAATTACATTGCATTCATTTCTCTAAGACTATTCCCCTAATAAAGTGATGAGAGTTAATTACATTGCATTCATTTCTCTGAGACTATTCCCCAAATAAAGTGATGAGAGTTAATTACATTGCATTCATTTCTCTGAGACTATTCCCCTAATAAAGTGATGAGAGTTAATTACATTGCATTCATTTCTCTAAGACTATTCCCCTAATAAAGTGATGAGAGTTAATTACATTGCATTCATTTCTCTAAGACTATTCCCCTAATAAAGTGATGAGAGTTAATTACATTGCATTCATTTCTCTAAGACTATTCCCCTAATAAAGTGATGAGAGTTAATTACATTGCATTCATTTCTCTGAGACTATTCCCCAAATAAAGTGATGAGAGTTAATTACATTGCATTCATTTCTCTGAGACTATTCCCCTAATAAAGTGATGAGAGTTAATTACATTGCATTCATTTCTCTAAGAATATTCCCCTAATAAAGTGATGAGAGTTAATTACATTGCATTCATTTCTCTAAGACTATTCCCCTAATAAAGTGATGAGAGTTAATTACATTGCATTCATTTCTCTAAGACTATTCCCCTAATAAAGTGATGAGAGTTAATTACATTGCATTCATTTCTCTGAGACTATTCCCCTAATAAAGTGATGAGAGTTATTTACATTGCATTCATTTCTCTGAGACTATTCCCCTAATAAAGTGATGAGAGTTAATTACATTGCATTCATTTCTCTAAGACTATTCCCCTAATAAAGTGATGAGAGTTAATTACATTGCATTCATTTCTCTGAGACTATTCCCCTAATAAAGTGATGAGAGTTAATTACATTACATTCATTTCTCTGAGACTATTCCCCTAATAAAGTGATGAGAGTTAATTACATTGCATTCATTTCTCTGAGACTATTCCCCTAATAAAGTGATGAGAGTTAATTACATTGCATTCATTTCTCTGAGACTATTCCCCTAATAAAGTGATGAGAGTTAATTACATTGCATTCATTTCTCTGAGACTATTCCCCTAATAAAGTGATGAGAGTTAATTACATTGCATTCATTTCTCTAAGACTATTCCCCAAATAAAGTGATGAGAGTTAATTACATTGCATTCATTTCTCTAAGACTATTCCCCTAATAAAGTGATGAGAGTTAATTACGTTGCATTCATTTCTCTAAGACTATTCCCCTAATAAAGTGATGAGAGTTAATTACATTGCATTCATTTCTCTGAGACTATTCCCCTAATAAAGTGATGAGAGTTAATTACATTGCATTAATTTCTCTGAGACTATTCCCCTAATAAAGTGATGAGAGTTAATTACATTGCATTCATTTCTCTAAGACTATTCCCCTAATAAAGTGATGAGAGTTAATTAAATTGCATTCATTTCTCTGAGACTATTCCCCAAATAAAGTGATGAGAGTTAATTACATTGCATTCATTTCTCTAAGACTATTCCCCTAATAAAGTGATGAGAGTTAATTACATTGCATTCATTTCTCTAAGACTATTCCCCAAATAAAGTGATGAGAGTTAATTACATTGCATTCATTTCTCTGAGACTATTCCCCAAATAAAGTGATGAGAGTTAATTACATTGCATTCATTTCTCTGAGACTATTCCCCTAATAAAGTGATGAGAGTTAATTACATTGCATTCATTTCTCTAAGACTATTCCCCAAATAAAGTGATGAGAGTTAATTACATTGCATTCATTTCTCTAAGACTATTCCCCTAATAAAGTGATGAGAGTTAATTACATTGCATTCATTTCTCTGAGACTATTCCCCTAATAAAGTGATGAGAGTTAATTACATTGCATTCATTTCTCTAAGACTATTCCCCTAATAAAGTGATGAGAGTTAATTACATTGCATTCATTTCTCTGAGACTATTCCCCTAATAAAGTGATGAGAGTTAATTACATTGCATTCATTTCTCTGAGACTATTCCCCTAATAAAGTGATGAGAGTTAATTACACTGCATTCATTTCTCTAAGACTATTCCCCTAATAAAGTGATGAGAGTTAATTACATTGCATTCATTTCTCTGAGACTATTCCCCTAATAAAGTGATGAGAGTTAATTACATTGCATTCATTTCTCTGAGACTATTCCCCTAATAAAGTGATGAGAGTTAATTACATTGCATTCATTTCTCTAAGACTATTCCCCTAATAAAGTGATGAGAGTTAATTACATTGCATTCATTTCTCTGAGACTATTCCCCTAATAAAGTGATGAGAGTTAATTACATTGCATTCATTTCTCTAAGACTATTCCCCAAATAAAGTGATGAGAGTTAATTACATTGCATTCATTTCTCTGAGACTATTCCCCTAATAAAGTGATGAGAGTTAATTACATTGCATTCATTTCTCTGAGACTATTCCCCTAATAAAGTGATGAGAGTTAATTACATTGCATTCATTTCTCTGAGACTATTCCCCTAATAAAGTGATGAGAGTTAATTACATTGCATTCATTTCTCTGAGACTATTCCCCTAATAAAGTGATGAGAGTTAATTACATTGCATTCATTTCTCTAAGACTATTCCCCAAATAAAGTGATGAGAGTTAATTACATTGCATTCATTTCTCTAAGACTATTCCCCTAATAAAGTGATGAGAGTTAATTACGTTGCATTCATTTCTCTAAGACTATTCCCCTAATAAAGTGATGAGAGTTAATTACATTGCATTCATTTCTCTGAGACTATTCCCCTAATAAAGTGATGAGAGTTAATTACATTGCATTAATTTCTCTGAGACTATTCCCCTAATAAAGTGATGAGAGTTAATTACATTGCATTCATTTCTCTAAGACTATTCCCCTAATAAAGTGATGAGAGTTAATTACATTGCATTCATTTCTCTGAGACTATTCCCCAAATAAAGTGATGAGAGTTAATTACATTGCATTCATTTCTCTAAGACTATTCCCCTAATAAAGTGATGAGAGTTAATTACATTGCATTCATTTCTCTAAGACTATTCCCCAAATAAAGTGATGAGAGTTAATTACATTGCATTCATTTCTCTGAGACTATTCCCCAAATAAAGTGATGAGAGTTAATTACATTGCATTCATTCCTCTGAGACTATTCCCCTAATAAAGTGATGAGAGTTAATTACATTGCATTCATTTCTCTAAGACTATTCCCCAAATAAAGTGATGAGAGTTAATTACATTGCATTCATTTCTCTAAGACTATTCCCCTAATAAAGTGATGAGAGTTAATTACATTGCATTCATTTCTCTGAGACTATTCCCCTAATAAAGTGATGAGAGTTAATTACATTACATTCATTTCTCTAAGACTATTCCCCTGATAAAGTGATGAGAGTTAATTACATTGCATTCATTTCTCTGAGACTATTCCCCTAATAAAGTGATGAGAGTTAATTACATTGCATTCATTTCTCTGAGACTATTCCCCTAATAAAGTTATGAGAGTTAATTACATTGCATTCATTTCTCTGAGACTATTCCCCTAATAAAGTGATGAGAGTTAATTACATTGCATTCATTTCTCTAAGACTATTCCCCAAATAAAGTGATGAGAGTTAATTACGTTGCATTCATTTCTCTAAGACTATTCCCCAAATAAAGTGATGAGAGTTAATTACATTGCATTCATTTCTCTAAAACTATTCCCCTAATAAAGTGATGAGAGTTAATTACATTGCATTCATTTCTCTAAGACTATTCCCCTAATAAAGTGATGAGAGTTAATTACATTGCATTCATTTCTCTAAGACTATTCCCCTAATAAAGTGATGAGAGTAAATTACATTGCATTCATTTCTCTAAGACTATTCCCCTAATAAAGTGATGAGAGTTAATTACATTGCATTCATTTCTCTAAGACTATTCCCCTAATAAAGTGATGAGAGTTAATTACATTGCATTCATTTCTCTGAGACTATTCCCCTAATAAAGTGATGAGAGTTATTTACATTGCATTAATTTCTCTGAGACTATTCCCCTAATAAAGTGATGAGAGTTAATTACATTGCATTCATTTCTCTAAGACTATTCCCCAAATAAAGTGATGAGAGTTAATTACATTGCATTCATTTCTCTAAGACTATTCCCCTAATAAAGTGATGAGAGTTAATTACATTGCATTCATTTCTCTGAGACTATTCCCCTAATAAAGTGATGAGAGTTAATTACATTGCATTCATTTCTCTGAGACTATTCCCCTAATAAAGTGATGAGAGTTAATTACACTGCATTCATTTCTCTAAGACTATTCCCCTACTAAAGTGATGAGAGTTAATTACATTGCATTCATTTCTCTGAGACTATTCCCCTAATATAGTGATGAGAGCTAATTACATTGCATTCATTTCTCTAAGACTATTCCCCTATTAAAGTGATGAGAGTTAATTACATTGCATTCATTTCTCTGAGACTATTCCCCTAATAAAGTGATGAGAGTTAATTACATTGCATTCATTTCTCTGAGACTATTCCCCTAATAAAGTGATGAGAGTTAATTACATTGCATTCATTTCTCTGAGACTATTCCCCTAATAAAGTGATGAGAGTTAATTACATTACATTCATTTCTCTGAGACTATTCCCCTAATAAAGTGATGAGAGTTAATTACATTGCATTCATTTCTCTAAGACTATTCCCCTAATAAAGTGATGAGAGTTAATTACATTGCATTCATTTCTCTGAGACTATTCCCCAAATAAAGTGATGAGAGTTAATTACGTTGCATTCATTTCTCTAAGACTATTCCCCAAATAAAGTGATGAGAGTTAATTACATTGCATTCATTTCTCTAAGACTATTCCCCTACTAAAGTGATGAGAGTTAATTACATTGCATTCATTTCTCTGAGACTATTCCCCTAATAAAGTGATGAGAGTTAATTACATTGCATTCATTTCTCTAAGACTATTCCCCAAATAAAGTGATGAGAGTTAATTACGTTGCATTCATTTCTCTAAGACTATTCCCCTAATAAAGTGATGAGAGTTAATTACATTGCATTCATTTCTCTGAGACTATTCCCCTAATAAAGTGATGAGAGTTAATTACATTGCATTCATTTCTCTAAGACTATTCCCCAAATAAAGTGATGAGAGTTAATTACATTGCATTCATTTATCTAAGACTATTCCCCTAATAAAGTGATGAGAGTTAATTACATTGCATTCATTTCTCTATGACTATTCCCCTAATAAAGTGATGAGAGTTAATTACATTGCATACATTTCACTGAGACTATTCCCCTAATAAAGTGATGAGAGTTAATTACATTGCATTCATTTCTCTGAGACTATTCCCCTAATAAAGTGATGAGAGTTAATTACATTGCATTCATTTCTCTAAGACTATTCCCCTAATAAAGTGATGAGAGTTAATTACATTGCATTCATTTCTCTAAGACTATTCCCCTAATAAAGTGATGAGAGTTAATTACATTGCATTCATTTCTCTAAGACTATTCCCCTAATAAAGTGATGAGAGTTAATTACATTGCATTCATTTCTCTAAGACTATTCCCCTAATAAAGTGATGAGAGTTAATTACATTGCATTCATTTCTCTAAGACTATTCCCCAAATAAAGTGATGAGAGTTAATTACGTTGCATTCATTTCTCTAAGACTATTCCCCTAATAAAGTGATGAGAGTTAATTACATTGCATTCATTTCTCTGAGACTATTCCCCTAATAAAGTGATGAGAGTTAATTACATTGCATTCATTTCTCTAAGACTATTCCCCTAAAAAAGTGATGAGAGTTAATTACATTGCATTCATTTCTCTGAGACTATTCCCCTAATAAAGTGATGAGAGTTAATTACATTGCATTCATTTCTCTGAGACTATTCCCCTAATAAAGTGATGAGAGTTAATTACATTGCATTCATTTCTCTGAGACTATTCCCATAATAAAGTGATGAGAGTTAATTACATTGCATTCATTTCTCTAAGACTATTCCCCTAATAAAGTGATGAGAGTTAATTACATTGCATTCATTTCTCTAAGACTATTCCCCTAATAAAGTGATGAGAGTTGATTACATTGCATTCATTTCTCTAAGACTATTCCCCTAATAAAGTGATGAGAGTTAATTACATTGCATTCATTTCTCTGAGACTATTCCCCTAATAAAGTGATGAGAGTTAATTACATTGCATTCATTTCTCTGAGACTATTCCCCTAATAAAGTGATGAGAGTTAATTACATTGCATTCATTTCTCTAAGACTATTCCCCTAATAAAGTGATGAGAGTTAATTACATTGCATTCATTTCTCTAAGACTATTCCCCTAATAAAGTGATGAGAGTTAATTACATTGCATTCATTTCTCTAAGACTATTCCCCTAATAAAGTGATGAGAGTTAATTACATTGCATTCATTTCTCTGAGACTATTCCCCTAATAAAGTGATGAGAGTTAATTACATTGCATTCATTTCTCTATGACTATTCCCCAAATAAAGTGATGAGAGTTAATTACATTGCATTCATTTCTCTAAGACTATTCCCCTAATAAAGTGATGAGAGTTAATTACATTGCATTCATTTCTCTAAGACTATTCCCCTAATAAAGTGATGAGAGTTAATTACATTGCATTCATTTCTCTGAGACTATTCCCCTAATAAAGTGATGAGAGTTAATTACATTGCATTCATTTCTCTGAGACTATTCCCCTAATAAAGTGATGAGAGTTAATTACATTGCATTCATTTCTCTGAGACTATTCCCCTAATAAAGTGATGAGAGTTAATTACATTGCATTCATTTCTCTGAGACTATTCCCCTAATAAAGTGATGAGAGTTAATTACATTGCATTCATTTCTCTGAGACTATTCCCCTAATAAAGTGATGAGAGTTAATTACATTGCATTCATTTCTCTAAGACTATTCCCCTAATAAAGTGATGAGAGTTAATTACATTGCATTAATTTCTCTGAGACTATTCCCCTAATAAAGTGATGAGAGTTAATTACATTGCATTCATTTCTCTAAGACTATTCCCCTAATAAAGTGATGAGAGTTAATTACATTGCATTCATTTCTCTGAGACTATTCCCCAAATAAAGTGATGAGAGTTAATTACATTGCATTCATTTCTCTAAGACTATTCCCCTAATAAAGTGATGAGAGTTAATTACATTGCATTCATTTCTCTAAGAATATTCCCCAAATAAAGTGATGAGAGTTAATTACATTGCATTCATTTCTCTGAGACTATTCCCCAAATAAAGTGATGAGAGTTAATTACATTGCATTCATTTCTCTGAGACTATTCCCCTAATAAAGTGATGAGAGTTAATTACATTGCATTCATTTCTCTAAGACTATTCCCCAAATAAAGTGATGAGAGTTAATTACATTGCATTCATTTCTCTAAGACTATTCCCCTAATAAAGTGATGAGAGTCAATTACATTGCATTCATTTCTCTGAGACTTTTCCCCTAATAAAGTGATGAGAGTTAATTACATTACATTCATTTCTCTAAGACTATTCCCCTAATAAAGTGATGAGAGTTAATTACATTGCATTCATTTCTCTGAGACTATTCCCCTAATAAAGTGATGAGAGTTAATTACATTGCATTCATTTCTCTGAGACTATTCTCCTAATAAAGTGATGAGAGTTAATTACATTGCATTCATTTCTCTGAGACTATTCCCCTAATAAAGTGATGAGAGTTAATTACATTGCATTCATTTCTCTAAGACTATTCCCCAAATAAAGTGATGAGAGTTAATTACGTTGCATTCATTTCTCTAAGACTATTCCCCAAATAAAGTGATGAGAGTTAATTACATTGCATTCATTTCTCTAAAACAATTCCCCTAATAAAGTGATGAGAGTTAATTACATTGCATTCATTTCTCTAAGACTATTCCCCTAATAAAGTGATGAGAGTTAATTACATTGCATTCATTTCTCTAAGACTATTCCCCTAATAAAGTGATGAGAGTTAATTACATTGCATTCATTTCTCTAAGACTATTCCCCTAATAAAGTGATGAGAGTTAATTACATTGCATTCATTTCTCTAAGACTATTCCCCTAATAAAGTGATGAGAGTTAATTACATTGCATTCATTTCTCTGAGACTATTCCCCTAATAAAGTGATGAGAGTTATTTACATTGCATTAATTTCTCTGAGACTATTCCCCTAATAAAGTGATGAGAGTTAATTACATTGCATTCATTTCTCTAAGACTATTCCCCAAATAAAGTGATGAGAGTTAATTACATTGCATTCATTTCTCTAAGACTATTCCCCTAATAAAGTGATGAGAGTAAATTACATTGCATTCATTTCTCTGAGACTATTCCCCTAATAAAGTGATGAGAGTTAATTACATTGCATTCATTTCTCTGAGACTATTCCCCTAATAAAGTGATGAGAGTTAATTACACTGCATTCATTTCTCTAAGACTATTCCCCTACTAAAGTGATGAGAGTTAATTACATTGCATTCATTTCTCTGAGACTATTCCCCTAATATAGTGATGAGAGCTAATTACATTGCATTCATTTCTCTAAGACTATTCCCCTATTAAAGTGATGAGAGTTAATTACATTGCATTCATTTCTCTGAGACTATTCCCCTAATAAAGTGATGAGAGTTAATTACATTGCATTCATTTCTCTGAGACTATTCCCCCAATAAAGTGATGAGAGTTAATTACATTGTATTCATTTCTCTGAGACTATTCCCCTAATAAAGTGATGAGAGTTAATTACATTACATTCATTTCTCTGAGACTATTCCCCTAATAAAGTGATGAGAGTTAATTACATTGCATTCATTTCTCTAAGACTATTCCCCTAATAAAGTGATGAGAGTTAATTACATTGCATTCATTTCTCTGAGACTATTCCCCAAATAAAGTGATGAGAGTTAATTACGTTGCATTCATTTCTCTAAGACTATTCCCCAAATAAAGTGATGAGAGTTAATTACATTGCATTCATTTCTCTAAGACTATTCCCCTACTAAAGTGATGAGAGTTAATTACATTGCATTCATTTCTCTGAGACTATTCCCCTAATAAAGTGATGAGAGTTAATTACATTGCATTCATTTCTCTAAGACTATTCCCCAAATAAAGTGATGAGAGTTAATTACGTTGCATTCATTTCTCTAACACTATTCCCCTAATAAAGTGATGAGAGTTAATTACATTGCATTCATTTCTCTGAGACTATTCCCCTAATAAAGTGATGAGAGTTAATTACATTGCATTCATTTCTCTAAGACTATTCCCCAAATAAAGTGATGAGAGTTAATTACATTGCATTCATTTCTCTAAGACTATTCCCCTAATAAAGTGATGAGAGTTAATTACATTGCATTCATTTCTCTATGACTATTCCCCTAATAAAGTGATGAGAGTTAATTACATTGCATACATTTCACTGAGACTATTCCCCTAATAAAGTGATGAGAGTTAATTACATTGCATTCATTTCTCTGAGACTATTCCCCTAATAAAGTGATGAGAGTTAATTACATTGCATTCATTTCTCTAAGACTATTCCCCTAATAAAGTGATGAGAGTTAATTACATTGCATTCATTTCTCTAAGACTATTCCCCTAATAAAGTGATGAGAGTTGATTACATTGCATTCATTTCTCTAAGACTATTCCCCTAATAAAGTGATGAGAGTTAATTACATTGCATTCATTTCTCTGAGACTATTCCCCTAATAAAGTGATCAGAGTTAATTACATTGCATTCATTTCTCTGAGACTATTCCCCTAATAAAGTGATGAGAGTTAATTACATTGCATTCATTTCTCTAAGACTATTCCCCTAATAAAGTGATGAGAGTTAATTACATTGCATTCATTTCTCTAAGACTATTCCCCTAATAAAGTGATGAGAGTTAATTACATTGCATTCATTTCTCTAAGACTATTCCCCTAATAAAGTGATGAGAGTTAATTACATTGCATTCATTTCTCTGAGACTATTCCCCTAATAAAGTGATGAGAGTTAATTACATTGCATTCATTTCTCTAAGACTATTCCCCAAATAAAGTGATGAGAGTTAATTACATTGCATTCATTTCTCTAAGACTATTCCCCTAATAAAGTGATGAGAGTTAATTACATTGCATTCATTTCTCTAAGACTATTCCCCTAATAAAGTGATGAGAGTTAATTACATTGCATTCATTTCTCTGAGACTATTCCCCTAATAAAGTGATGAGAGTTAATTACATTGCATTCATTTCTCTGAGACTATTCCCCTAATAAAGTGATGAGAGTTAATTACATTGCATTCATTTCTCTGAGACTATTCCCCTAATAAAGTGATGAGAGTTAATTACATTGCATTCATTTCTCTGAGACTATTCCCCTAATAAAGTGATGAGAGTTAATTACATTGCATTCATTTCTCTGAGACTATTCCCCTAATAAAGTGATGAGAGTTAATTACATTGCATTCATTTCTCTAAGACTATTCCCCTAATAAAGTGATGAGAGTTAATTACATTGCATTAATTTCTCTGAGACTATTCCCCTAATAAAGTGATGAGAGTTAATTACAATGCATTCATTTCTCTAAGACTATTCCCCTAATAAAGTGATGAGAGTTAATTACATTGCATTCATTTCTCTGAGACTACTCCCCAAATAAAGTGATGAGAGTTAATTACATTGCATTCATTTCTCTAAGACTATTCCCCTAATAAAGTGATGAGAGTTAATTACATTGCATTCATTTCTCTAAGAATATTCCCCAAATAAAGTGATGAGAGTTAATTACATTGCATTCATTTCTCTGAGACTATTCCCCAAATAAAGTGATGAGAGTTAATTACATTGCATTCATTTCTCTGAGACTATTCCCCTAATAAAGTGATGAGAGTTAATTACATTGCATTCATTTCTCTGAAACTATTCCCCTAATAAATTGATGAGAGTTAATTACATTACATTCATTTCTCTAAGACTATTCCCCTAATAAAGTGATGAGAGTTAATTACATTGCATTCATTTCTCTGAGACTATTCCCCTAATAAAGTGATGAGAGTTAATTACATTGCATTCATTTCTCTGAGACTATTCCCCTAATAAAGTGATGAGAGTTAATTACATTGCATTCATTTCTCTGAGACTATTCCCCTAATAAAGTGATGAGAGTTAATTACATTGCATTCATTTCTCTAAGACTATTCCCCAAATAAAGTGATGAGAGTTAATTACGTTGCATTCATTTCTCTAAGACTATTCCCCAAATAAAGTGATGAGAGTTAATTACATTGCATTCATTTCTCTAAAACTATTCCCCTAATAAAGTGATGAGAGTTAATTACATTGCATTCATTTCTCTAAGACTATTCCCCTAATAAAGTGATGAGAGTTAATTACATTGCATTCATTTCTCTAAGACTATTCCCCTAATAAAGTGATGAGAGTTAATTACATTGCATTCATTTCTCTAAGACTATTCCCCTAATAAAGTGATGAGAGTTAATTACATTGCATTCATTTCTCTAAGACTATTCCCCTAATAAAGTGATGAGAGTTAATTACATTGCATTCATTTCTCTAAGACTATTTCCCTAATAAAGTGATGAGAGTTAATTACATTGCATTCATTTCTCTGAGACTATTCCCCTAATAAAGTGATGAGAGTTATTTACATTGCATTAATTTCTCTGAGACTATTCCCCTAATAAAGTGATGAGAGTTAATTACATTGCATTCATTTCTCTAAGACTATTCCCCTAATAAAGTGATGAGAGTTAATTACATTGCATTCATTTCTCTAAGACTATTCCCCTAATAAAGTGATGAGAGTTAATTACATTGCATTCATTTCTCTGAGACTATTCCCCTAATAAAGTGATGAGAGTTAATTACATTGCATTCATTTCTCTGAGACTATTCCCCTAATAAAGTGATGAGAGTTAATTACACTGCATTCATTTCTCTAAGACTATTCCCCTACTAAAGTGATGAGAGTTAATTACATTGCATTCATTTCTCTGAGACTATTCCCCTAATATAGTGATGAGAGCTAATTACATTGCATTCATTTCTCTAAGACTATTCCCCTATTAAAGTGATGAGAGTTAATTACATTGCATTCATTTTTCTGAGACTATTCCCCTAATAAAGTGATGAGAGTTAATTACATTGCATTCATTTCTCTGAGACTATTCCCCTAATAAAGTGATGAGAGGTAATTACATTGCATTCATTTCTCTGAGACTATTCCCCTAATAAAGTGATGAGAGTTAATTACATTACATTCATTTCTCTGAGACTATTCCCCTAATAAAGTGATGAGAGTTAATTACATTGCATTCATTTCTCTAAGACTATTCCCCTAATAAAGTGATGAGAGTTAATTACATTGCATTCATTTCTCTGAGACTATTCCCCAAATAAAGTGATGAGAGTTAATTACGTTGCATTCATTTCTCTAAGACTATTCCCCAAATAAAGTGATGAGAGTTAATTACATTGCATTCATTTCTCTAAGACTATTCCCCTACTAAAGTGATGAGAGTTAATTACATTGCATTCATTTCTCTGAGACTATTCCCCTAATAAAGTGATGAGAGTTAATTACATTGCATTCATTTCTCTAAGACTATTCCCCAAATAAAGTGATGAGAGTTAATTACGTTGCATTCATTTCTCTAAGACTATTCCCCTAATAAAGTGATGAGAGTTAATTACATTGCATTCATTTCTCTGAGACTATTCCCCTAATAAAGTGATGAGAGTTAATTACATTGCATTCATTTCTCTAAGACTATTCCCCAAATAAAGTGATGAGAGTTAATTACATTGCATTCATTTCTCTAAGACTATTCCCCTAATAAAGTGATGAGAGTTAATTACATTGCATTCATTTCTCTAAGACTATTCCCCTAATAAAGTGATGAGAGTTAATTACATTGCATTCATTTCTCTGAGACTATTCCCCTAATAAAGTGATGAGAGTTAATTACATTGCATTCATTTCTCTGAGAGTATTCCCCTAATAAAGTGATGAGAGTTAATTACATTGCATTCATTTCTCTAAGACTATTCCCCTAATAAAGTGATGAGAGTTAATTACATTGCATTCATTTCTCTAAGACTATTCCCCTAATAAAGTGATGAGAGTTAATTACATTGCATTCATTTCTCTAAGACTATTCCCCTAATAAAGTGATGAGAGTTAATTACATTGCATTCATTTCTCTAAGACTATTCCCCTAAAAAAGTGATGAGAGTTAATTACATTGCATTCATTTCTCTAAGACTATTCCCCAAATAAAGTGATGAGAGTTAATTACGTTGCATTCATTTCTCTAAGACTATTCCCCTAATAAAGTGATGAGAGTTAATTACATTGCATTCATTTCTCTGAGACTATTCCCCTAATAAAGTGATGAGAGTTAATTACATTGCATTCATTTCTCTAAGACTATTCCCCTAAAAAAGTGATGAGAGTTAATTACATTGCATTCATTTCTCTAAGACTATTCCCCTACCCGGGCAAGAAGGTTTTATGCCTGGGATATTCCCTTAATATCTACAATATTCCCTCCTAGTCTGCACTCACAGTTTGATGATGAAGGAATATTCCTGTAACAATAATATTGGATACTATTCAAATTCTTATACGAGGGAATATTCCAGGAATATTGGAGAGTTACAGTATTCGGTCAGATATCATCCTAGGATATTCAGGGAATATCATATTTCTATAGTATTCCATGCGAAACAAATTGGAATATTCTTGGAATATATATTTTTGATAGCATTCCATTATGAATATCCCATAAATATCCCAAGAATTTTCAAGCTGGTTACATATAATAGTATTCCCAAAAATATAACGAAGGAATATCCCTGGAACATTTGGGATCTACAGTATTTTTAGTGAAACAATGACGGAATGTAACGGAAATCGAATGAAAAATTTTACTTCCTAAGAAATACTTTTGAATATCCCTGGAACTATTTCAATATTTTTGATAAGGAATATATCCCATTGGGTTATATGAAGGAATGTTCCTGGAAGAAGGGAAATTTAAAGTATGTATTTCCAACAACAAAGGAATGTCAATTGAATCGAACGATGAATTTTTCTATTTCCTTAGAGTTTGGTTGTCTAATTTGAAAACTAAGAAACGTTAGTTTGTGAGATGAACTGTTGTAATATGGATTTCATATGTTCTCTTCTAATTTTTACCATCTATATAATTTTTAACGCTACTTGTAGTTTTTGAGGATAGCGCAAGAGTTAAGCTCTTCGTCTATGAGGTGTTAGATTTTCGTGTTAGGTATGTGCTTCCATTTTCATCTTCCATTAATAACGAAACTCCTTCACGGAGCTTTTCTGCATCCATGAGCTTTGTCACCGACTTATAATGTGACTTCTTCTATAAGTCAGTTTCCTTTCTGGTTGCTTCTTCCAGTCTCTTGTATTTCAAAACGTCAGCGTTATAGCCTTTTGTTCTAGAGCAGATACTAAACAACCAAGTAAATTAAAAATATCCATCTAAATGAATAGAATATCGGATCAGTAAATTTAATGCTGGCTCCCTATCAGAAATTAGTAGTACCTACAAAAATTACTTATTTCGTTTGTATGAAATGCGAAACTACTAAAAGTTGCGAATCAGGTAGCCAAAATATTTTTTATCCAATTTAGTTTTCGCCTTGCAGCACTGCAGTTAAGACGTAATAGACGGGCTATAATAGATAGTAGTTAAATTAGTGTCAATTCAAGATAAAAAGAGGTTAGTATTGTGATTGTAAATGTTTAACGTATGTACACCATTGTTTCATATTTCATCAACAGCAGTTATCACTCAACAATTTTAAATTTTGGTTTAAAGTTAAGTATTGATATCTGGTGATAACGGAATAAGAGTAGGGTCAAGCATGCAAATTGCGGAACACTAACTAACTGCGGCTTCTAGCAACATACACATCATATATTCAAAACACACGTTAAAAACTTAAATTAATAAATTATAGCATGCACTGCGCTCCATTTGATAGCTATGCAACATATTAATGGAATTTTGGTTCAGAATTGAAATGCAATTAAAATTAAAATGCTGCAATTTACCTGCATGAACCTACTTACCGTACTATTTTAGCTTGTAGGCCTATTTCTATTCATATATACTCAGTTTATACTTTAATTGTAAATGGTTTCACTATGTTAATTTATTTTACGAAATGTTTATGAATATTCTATAACCTAGGTTAAACAATATATATTCTCTAGCCTCTGTAAGTGAAATATAAAATTTCATAAAATTATTTCTTCAGTGACCTGTTCTTCAACTGACTAGATTTTAATATTAAAATTTTAAAAGTGCCAATAATGATTTTCAGTGTTAATAATGTTCATAGTAGCTTTTCTTCGTTCATGAGCCCTTTCTTGTTTTACTTCAATTTGATTTTTTTTACTTTTTTACCCTTATGGTTTCTCAAAACCTTTTTCCTTATCTAAGTTTGTATTCTCTTTACTATCTACTTTTTCATCTTTTAAAATTTGAACGAATCACTTATGTTTTTTATTTAGTTTATGGATTAACTTATTGAATACAGATTATTGATAGATGATAATTAATTATCTTATTTCTTTTTATGTACCACTGTCACAGTTTCTGGCAATATGGTTTACTAAGAAGTTACAAATCTGGAGACATGTCCTCTTCATTTCGTTGTGTGTACTATATAGTATGAAGTGCGTGCACTAAAACTATAGCTGCGCTGACACCACTAGATTCACTTCATAGTCGAGAATATCAATGAATTTAAGAATAATGACAAAATTAAGTGCTTGATTGAATAAATTTGCTCCAGGTTAATGTAAAGAACCAAATGCAAAAGACTTTGTACTAGTTGTCACACAGGAAAGTAGCTCATAGCAAATTAAGCTACCACCAATCAATTGTAGTGGTCAATAATTTTGCAAAAAGAGACGAAAGCACTGTTGAGTGTTGACTGCATTAACAGATGGAAGAGGAAAATGAGAAGGTGATGGGAAATGTAACCTGTGAGCTTTTCTTAACTAAAAATTGATAGAGAAATAGAGCCTCAACGACATAAAAACAAGTTGCCCAGGAATTAATTTGTGCTTGATTACATTAGCTCTTTTAAATCATGTACTATTTGATATTTTAATAAAATGATTGACGTATGTTTAGTTTCTTTCATTTAATCCCAGTACAAAGGGACAATTGTGGAAATACCTAGATTTAAGCAATGTGTCCTGTAATTAAAGTGTTAATATTCCTAGATTTTTTTATATAGTTATTTGTTCAAGTTAAACTTCTTGGTGTGTAGCTATGTGACAATTAAGTTATGCACTCAAGTGAATAGTGATGCATGGCCAGTGATCCCTCTTATTTTGGATGTCTTATTCCATTGGTACTTCTTCAATATTCCCTCTTTCTTTGGATGACTCATTCAAAAGATATCCCTTCAATATTCCCTCTTCCTTTAGATGTCCTCTTCCATATGTATTCCTTTAACATTCCCTCCTCATTTAGATGTCTTATTCCATAGGTATTCCTTCAATATTCCCTCTTCCTTTAGATGTCTTCTTCCATAGGTATTCCTTCAATATTCCCTCTTACTTTAATGTCTTATTCCATTGGTATTCCTTCATTATTCCATTCAGATTCATCTCTGCGATTCCCTAGATTTTCCCTTGTGATTTATGGGACTATTCCATAAAAGTGTCAAAAAACTGCATTTCCTGAATATCGAAAAATGATCATCATGGAATATTCCTTGGGAATATTCCGAGAATGTTTTGGGAATATCCCTTTTTTGCGCGGGTAATAAAGTGATGAGAGTTAATTACATTGCATTCATTTCTCTAAGACTATTCCCCTAATAAAGTGATGAGAGTTAATTACATTGCATTCATTTCTCTAAGACTATTCCCCAAATAAAGTGATGAGAGTTAATTACATTGCATTCATTTCTCTGAGACTATTCCCCTAATAAAGTGATGAGAGTTAATTACATTGCATTCATTTCTCTGAGACTATTCCCCTAATAAAGTGATGAGAGTTAATTACATTGCATTCATTTCTCTAAGACTATTCCCCTAATAAAGTGATGAGAGTTAATTACATTGCATTCATTTCTCTGAGACTATTCCCCTAATAAAGTGATGAGAGTTAATTACATTGCATTCATTTCTCTGAGACTATTCCCCTAATAAAGTGATGAGAGTTAATTACATTGCATTCATTTCTCTGAGACTATTCCCCTAATAAAGTGATGAGAGTTAATTACATTGCATTCATTTCTCTAAGACTATTCCCCTAATAAAGTGATGAGAGTTAATTACATTGCATTCATTTCTCTGAGACTATTCCCCTAATAAAGTGATGAGAGTTAATTACATTGCATTCATTTCTCTGAGACTATTCCCCTTATAAAGTGATGAAAGTTAATTACATTGCATTCATTTCTCTGAGACTATTCCCCTAATAAAGTGATGAGAGTTAATTACATTGCATTCATTTCTCTGAGACTATTCCCCTAATAAAGTGATGAGAGTTAATTACATTGCATTCATTTCTCTGAGACTATTCCCCTAATAAAGTGATGAGAGTTAATTACATTGCATTCATTTCTCTAAGACTATTCCCCTAATAAAGTGATGAGAGTTAATTATATTGCATTCATTTCTCTAAGACTATTCCCCAAATAAAGTGATGAGAGTTAATTACGTTGCATTCATTTCTCTAAGACTATTCCCCTAATAAAGTGATGAGAGTTAATTACATTGCATTCCTTTTCTCTGAGACTATTCCCCTAATAAAGTGATGAGAGTTAATTACATTGCATTCATTTCTCTGAGACTATTCCCTTAATAAAGTGATGAGAGTTAATTACATTGGCTTCATTTCTCTGAGACTATTCCGCTAATAAAGTGATGAGAGTTAATTACATTGCATTCATTTCTCTGAGACTATTCCCCTAATAAAGTGATGAGAGTTAATTACATTGCATTCATTTCTCTGAGACTATTCCCCTAATAAAGTGATGAGAGTTAATTACATTGCATTCATTTCTCTGAGACTATTCCCCTAATAAAGTGATGAGAGTTAATTACATTGCATTCATTTCTCTGAGACTATTCCCCTAATAAAGTGATGAGAGTTAATTACATTGCATTCATTTCTCTGAGACTATTCCCCTAATAAAGTGATGAGAGTTAATTACATTGCATTCATTTCTCTGAAACTATTCCCCTAATAAAGTGATGAGAGTTAATTACATTGCATTCATTTCTCTGAGACTATTCCCCTTATAAAGTGATGAGAGTTAATTACGTTACATTCATTTCTCTGAGACTATTCCCCAAATAAAGTGATGAGAGTTAATTACATTGCATTCATTTCTCTGAGACTATTCCCCTAATAAAGTGATGAGAGTTAATTACATTGCATTCATTTCTCTAAGACTATTCCCCAAATAAAGTGATGAGAGTTAATTACATTGCATTCATTTCTCTGAGACTATTCCCCTAATAAAGTGATGAGAGTTAATTACATTGCATTCATTTCTCTAAGACTATTCCCCTAATAAAGTGATGAGAGTTAATTACATTGCATTCATTTCTCTAAGACTATTCCCCTAATAAAGTGATGAGAGTTAATTACATTGTATTCATTTCTCTAAGACTATTCCCCTGATAAAGTGATGAGAGTTAATTACATTGCATTCATTTCTCTGAGACTATTCCCCTAATATAGTGATGAGAGTTAATTACATTGCATTCATTTCTCTAAGACTATTCCCCTAATAAAGTGATGAGAGTTAATTACATTGCATTAATTTCTCTGAGACTATTCCCCTAATAAAGTGATGAGAGTTAATTACATTGCATTCATTTCTCTGAGACTATTCCCCTAATAAAGTGATGAGAGTTAATTACATTGCATTCATTTCTCTGAGACTATTCCCCCAATAAAGTGATGAGAGTTAATTACATTGCATTCATTTCTCTGAGACTATTCCCCCAATAAAGTGATGAGAGTTAATTACATTGCATTCATTTCTCTGAGACTATTCCCCCAATAAAGTGATGAGAGTTAATTACATTGCATTCATTTCTCTGAGACTATTCCCCTAATAAAGTGATGAGAGTTAATTACATTACATTCATTTCTCTGAGACTATTCCCCTAATAAAGTGATGAGAGTTAATTACATTGCATTCATTTCTCTGAGACTATTCCCCCAATAAAGTGATGAATCAGAGAGTTGGCTGTTCGCAAAGGAAGTTGTACTTCTCGCTTTCACACTCAGCAGCAGTTGAGGGAGTAATGCCACCGTGAATGACTGCATTCAGTCTACCGCAGGAGGATAGTCTCGCAACACAGCAGAACCTGTACAACATTGGTGAAACCTGCAAGCGAAACATCAAAATAAGAAATGTGTTGAAAGAGGGTGGTGTTAGATATTAATTTTGAAAAGTACCTATAAAAATATATTTACATTCATTTAATTTATTGTTCATAGTATTTACTGTTCAATGAATCTAAATAGAAAAGATGTATTCTTGCACTCAGTGAGATGACTTCACTCAAATGAGAGAAGGAGGTATAAACTGTTGTAATTTGTTATGGATTGTCTTAACTTTTAGATTTTACCATGTTTATAATTTTAACACTAATTGCTGTTTTGAATAATAGAATATATTTATTTACCTTTGCGTCATTATTCAGTGCACCGAACCTGCTGTTACTCTCATCAAAATAAGCGTGTCCAGTCCACATCATAAACTGGTAATGTGTAGGTCCTGAGGAGGAAAATGTAGAAAATTAGACATTGTTAATTTCAATGTATTTTTCAATAATTATGGTAATTAAATTGATAGGCTATAATGAAACCTAAAGTATTAATAAAACTAGTAGTACCTACCGTAAGTATTTTACTGCAAATGTTCCAAGTGACTCCATCATTCTTCGTAAAAGTACCTAAGATCAAAAGATTTTATTGTAGCACAACCGAGATCTATAAATTAATGATAGGTGTTATTGTAAACTAATTACTTTGAATAAACAAGTCATTCGGTATACAGTTACAAGATGAACTAAATTAGAATATAATCGTATCAAGAAAATCAGTACCTATAAGAAGATACTTTCAAAGAATAGTTTTAATCACTGATAATATGAGGTAAGTAAGAAAATCACGTGTAATTTATATTACAAACAATACTGAGTTATAATGAGCTTATTGAAAGTATGATTTAAAATATAATATTCTAAATATATCGGTCTCTGATATATTTCTTCAAAATAAATATACTTTAGCACTAACATATTTATACCTGAAATGTTTTAAGAAAACACGAGGTTATTTGTCAGATACCTAAATAAACAGTTCTTCGGAAGTATTTTCCTAGGTAAATTACTATATCGCAAAATAAATCAAGATATGAGGGCATAGCTTCTAAAATTTTAAGATATAATGTATTTTAGTCAGGAATTTATATCGAAACTACTTCTGACATCGAAATAATTAATATTTTAAAATGTTCCAAACTAATATACAAAGATAAACATATTTTTAAATGATACTCGTAAGATAAATGAGCTGATCGTCAAATAGATTAGAAATAACGTTACCCTGCTATCATTTTCAGAACTATATCTCCTTAGGGTAGAACATCTCACCTAAAGTAATATTCTTACCTGAGTACGACTGTTAGGAAAATAGTTAGGAGATTTTATTTGCTTTAAATTCATAAGGGTTAAAGATCATTTATTCTAAATTTGAATGATTCAGTACGGCTGTTACTAATACTTTATACCCCAGTTCTATTTTAATGTATTTCTTCATGTTCAATGAAATTATATTGGTATCATTTGATCTAAGTAAGTTTTATTTCAGGAAAATTGGTCTGTATACGATTTACATGAGAAATATTTATATCATTACCGTTTATTCAGAGAATAGACTGCCTGAGTACTATTTGCTATTTTACTTCTAGATATAAAATAACTTTTTTTGTATTCAATGCCGTCAAGTACATTTCATATTAAATTTATTATCTCAAAGTAGTGTTAGTGGTAAGACTATTTATCTCTGTCCTTTTTTACAGATAAGATTAGTTTGTGCTCGCATTTATTATAATAATATTTATTCTATTACCATATATTTTAAAGTGTTCGATCTCAGTCCTTGTTTTCTTTATTCAAGTAGACTCTACTAAGGATCTCTTTATAACTATTATTATGTAATACGATTTGAGATAAGTGATTCGGTGGTAGTCCTGTATACCTGAGGAACCTCTCCTGGCCCATGTGACACAAGGCTACTTATAGACAGAGAATTGAATTTAAGAAAGCTCTTTGAGTGTGGATACAGTCATTTAGATTTCAATGATTTCATTATTTGATGCGATATATATGATATATATTTTCTAGTTTTATCTTACATATACAATTTTTCAAATTACTTAAAATAATTAGTTATTATTGAATAGTTTTGGTTTAGTATTAAAGTAGACAAACGATTGTAATTTATTTAATACTTTTCCTCCTTACCATTATTCTATTTCAAAATTTGATCATGTGATACATTATTATGTTAAAGTACATGTTTTGTAACATTAGAGTGTGTTAATATCCATTTTACGAAAATATATCGACGAAACATCATGTCGACGAAAAGTCCTGTCGACAAAAGGTCCTGTCGACGAAACGTCTGTCGGCGAAACGTCTGTCAACCCAAAGATACACACCTGGTAAAGTTAAAGTGATGCAATCAACTGATTACCGCCAGTAGATCTCGAGATGACACACCATCAACATCTCACCAGCCTGCACTGACATTCATGTCAAACTGTCTACTTCAAATCAAGTACCTTCAAAGTTGATGCTAAGTGTCCTGTTGAATGTGGAAGGTTAGTGTTCTGTTGATGCTTAGTGTCCTGTTGATGCTTAGTGTCCTCTTGATGCTAAGTGTCCTGTTGATGCTAAGTGTCCTGTTGATGCTAAGTGTCCTGTTGATGCTAAGTGTCCTGTTGATGATAAGTGTCCTGTTGATGCTAAGTGTCCTGTTGATGCTTAGTATCCTGTTGATGCTAAGTGTCCTGTTGATGCTAAGTGTCCTGTTGATGCTAAGTGTCCTGTTGATACTATGTGTCCTGTTGATGCTAAGTGTCCTGTTGATGCTAACTGTCCTGTTGATGCTAAGTGTCCTGTTGATGCTAAGTGTCCTGTTGATGCTAAGTGTCCTGTTGATCCTAAGTGTCCTGTTGATGCTAAGTGTCCTGTTGATACTAAGTGTCCTGTTGATGCTAAGTGTCCTGTTGATGCTAAGTGTCATGTTCATCCTAAGTCTTCTGTTGATGCTAAGTGTCCTATTGATGCTAAGTGTCCTGTTGATGCTAAGTGTCCTGTTGATGCTAAGTGTCCTGTTGATGCTAAGTGTCCTGTTGATGCTAAGTGTCCTGTTGATCCTTAGTGTCCTGTTGATGCTAAGTGTCCTGTTAATGCTGAGTGTCCTGTTGATGCTAAGTGTCCTGTTGATGCTAAGTGTCCTGTTGATGCTAAGTGTCCTGTTGATGCTAAGTGTCCTGTTGATCCTTAGTGTCCTGTTGATGCTAAGTGTCCTGTTAATCCTAAGTCTCCTGTTGATGCCAAGTTTACATCATAAGATGAATTTTCTACTAAGGTCTTCTCTGTTTTCTGCATCACTATTTCTGCTACAATCACTGAAATTGGACCATCGGTGTGCGAATAATTTGTTTGTCTATGTAAGTTATTTTCTGTTTGTAATCTAGTTTGTCTATTACGACTGTTTCATATCATTTATCTCTTTACTATTTATTTATCTTTATCTTTTTGCAATGATAATAAAACCTGTTGTTCTTTGAATGTAACTCTAGGAAATTGAAAATATTTCCTAGAGTTAGCAATACTTAAAGCATTGGCTACTTATATACATGTTACTTAGGTTAGAGGTAAAACATAGTAAAATATTAGCGTTATAACATTTAATAAACTTATAGTATACAGTGGTTATAGGTTTACCCCATCTACAGGGTGGAACAGCAACAATGACCCATTAAATAACTGTAATAACTCTCAAACTATTAGGGATAGAACATGAAACTTAATGTCAAACATTAATTAGATTTATAAGTTTAATTTAGGAATAACATTTAAGATACGAAAACAATCTGTGTTAAGTGACGCCTGTTGTCGCGACAGTTCATTGCTAACTTTTCTAAAGAGTTTTTAAAGTAATTTATTAATGCTTTCTCTGTGACTCACCCTGTATTTACTCTCTGTATTAGAAGCTAAAAAATCAAGAACAAATGTAAATAAACTGTTAAATAGAGGTAAATAATGAGCATGAACTGATTATTATTAACCAATAGGTATAACCTACTAAGCATTAAGCAATAGGTATAACCTACTAAGTATTAAGCAATAAGTATAACCTACTAAGCATCAAGTAATAAGTATAACCTACTAAGCATTAAGCAATAAGTATAACCTACTAAGCATTAAGCAATAAGTATAACCTACTAAGCATTAAGCAATAAGTATAACCTACTAAGCATTAAGTAATAGGTATAACCTACTAAGCATTAAGTAATAAGTATAACCTACTAAGCATTAAGCAATAAGTATAACCTACTAAGCATTAAGCAATAGGTATAACCTACTAAGCATTAAGCAATAAGTATAACCTACTAAGCATTAAGTAAGAAGTATAACCTACTAAGCACTAAGTAATAAGTATAACCTACTAAGCATTAAGTAATAAGTATAACCTACTAAGCATTAAGTAAGAAGTATAACCTACTAAGCACTAAGTAATAAGTATAACCTACTAAGCATTAAGTAAGAAGTATAACCTACTAAGCATTAAGTAAGAAGTATAACCTACTAAGCACTAAGTAATAAGTATAACCTACTAAGCATTAAGTAAGAAGTATAACCTACTAAGCACTAAGTAATAAGTATAACCTACTAAGCATTAAGCAATAAGTATAACCTACTAAGCATTAAGTAAGAAGTATAACCCACTAAGCAATAAGCAATAAGTATAACCTACTAAGCATTAAGTAATAAGTATAACCTACTAAGCATTAAGTTATAAGTATAACCTACTAAGCATTAAGCAATAAGTATAACCTACTAAGCATTAAGCAATAAGTATAACCTACTGAGCATTAAGTAATAAGTATAACCTACTAAGCATTAAGTAATAAGTATTACCTACTAAGCATTAAGCAATAAGTATAACCTACTAAGCATTAAGCAATAAGTATAACCTACTAAGCATTAAGCAATAAGTATAACCTACTAAGTATTAAGCAATAAGTATAACCTACTAAGCATCAAGTAATAGGTATAACCTACTAAGCATTAAGCAATAAGTATAACCTATTAAGTATTAAGCAATAAGTATAACCTACTAAGCATTAAGTAATAAGTATAACCTACTAAGCATTAAGTAATAAGTATTACCTACTAAGCATTAAGCAATAAGTATAACCTACTAAGCATTAAGTAATAAGTATAACCTACTAAGCATTAAGTAATAAGTATAACCTACTAAGCATTAAGTAAGAAGTATAACCTACTAAGCATTAAGCAATAAGTATAACCTACTAAGCATTAAGCAATAAGTATAACCTACTAAGTATTAAGCAATAAGTATAACCTACTAAGCATCAAGTAATAGGTATAACCTACTAAGCATTAAGCAATAAGTATAACCTATTAAGTATTAAGCAATAAGTATAACCTACTAAGCATTAAGTAATAAGTATAACCTACTAAGCATTAAGTAATAAGTATTACCTACTAAGCATTAAGCAATAAGTATAACCTACTAAGCATTAAGTAATAAGTATAACCTACTAAGCATTAAGTAATAAGTATAACCTACTAAGCATTAAGTAAGAAGTATAACCTACTAAGCACTAAGTAATAAGTATAACCTACTAAGCATTAAGTAATAGGTATAACCTACTAAGCATTAAGTAATAAGTATAACCTACTAAGCATTAAGCAATAAGTATAACCTACTAAGCATTAAGCAATAGGTATAACCTACTAAGCATTAAGCAATAAGTATAACCTACTAAGCATTAAGCAATAAGTATAACCTACTAAGCATTAAGCAATAAGTATAACCTACTAAGCATTAAGTAAGAAGTATAACCTACTAAGCAATAAGCAATAAGTATAACCTACTAAGCATTAAGTAATAAGTATAACCTACTAAGCATTAAGTTATAAGTATAACCTACTAAGCATTAAGCAATAAGTATAACCTACTAAGCATTAAGCAATAAGTATAACCTACTAAGTATTAAGCAATAAGTATAACCTACTAAGCATCAAGTAATAGGTATAACCTACTAAGCATTAAGCAATAAGTATAACCTATTAAGTATTAAGCAATAAGTATAACCTACTAAGCATTAAGCAATAAGTATAACCTACTAAGCATTAAGCAATAAGTATAACCTACTAAGCATTAAGCAATAAGTATAACCTACTAAGCACTAAGTAATAGGTATAACCTACTAAGCATTAAGCAATAAGTATAACCTACTAAGCACTAAGTAATAGGTATAACCTACTAAGCATTAAGCAATAAGTATAACCTACTAAGCATTAAGCAATAAGTATAACCTACTAAGTATTAAGCAATAAGTATAACCTACTAAGCATCAAGTAATAGGTATAACCTACTAAGCATTAAGCAATAAGTATAACCTATTAAGTATTAAGCAATAAGTATAACCTACTAAGCATTAAGTAATAAGTATAACCTACTAAGCATTAAGCAATAAGTATCACTTACTAAGCATTCAATAGTAGGTATAAATTTTTAATGTATAGAGTATAAATCAATAGGATAACATAATAAAAATTAAGTAATAAGTACAAACTACTTAACTAATAGGTAGAGCATCAATCACTTCAATGTTTAAATGTCTCTATAGTAAATCATTACAATAATTAAAATCAAACTTTAACCCAACAAACATTTCCTCCTAAATTCTGTAAGTTCAGAGCAATCATCACTAGTCCCAATAGATGATAACAGTGTTCAGAATAACAGAAACTCTGTAAGTTCAGAGCAATCATCACTAGTCCCAATAGATGATAACAGTGTTCAGAATAACAGAAACTCTGTAAGTTCAGAGCAATCATCACTAGTCCCAATAGATGATAATAGTGTTCAGAATAACAGTAACTCTGTATGTTCAGAGCAATCATCACTAGTCCCAATAGATGATAATAGTGTTCAGAATAACAGTAACTCTGTATGTTCAGAGCAATCATCACTAGTCCCAATAGATGATAATAGTGTTCAGAATAACAGTAACTCTGTATGTTCAGAGCAATCATCACTAGTCCCAATAGATGATAATAGTGTTCAGAATAACAGAAACTCTGTAAGTTCAGAGCAATCATCACTAGTCCCAATAGATGATAATAGTGTTCAGAATAACAGTAACTCTGTAAGTTCAGAGCAATCATCACTAGTCCCAATAGATGATAATAGTGTTCATAATAACAGAAACTCTGTAAGTTCAGAGCAATCATCACTAGTCCCAATTGTCGTGGTTTGTGCCACTCTTCTTCCTATAGGAGGTCTTTCATCTTGCGTCCCAAATAATTCAGGAGTTTGTTTCTCTTTCCTTTTCCTTGGCTGCAATAAAGGAGAACTGTTAGTCTCTCTCGGTTGAAATAAATCCCTATAGTAATCAGTGTACTTTATATTGTCTATCACAAAGACTAATTGTGATGGAGACATTAGACTCATTCAGTCGTAAGTTGTGATCCTAACTACCGATTGTAATCGCTAGTGTTAGTGGATGAATAAATTACGCTAATGGAGTTAGATCATAAATGTTATTATTGAAGAGTATTGCATAACGCCTATTATTTCAAAATAATTGTACATAACTGACTTAATCTGAGAAATGATTGATATTTAACAGTTTTCAGTTATGACTTTGAAAAAGTGTTTCAATTTTAGCGATAAAATTAAACAGTTTCTTCTGTTGGTTGAAGAAAATCATTCTTTTTCTTCAGTTTGTTGTAACAAATGAAATGGCAGCAACTGAAAATACTCATCATATCATTTGGTGTGACGGTTATTTTCTACAGTTTGTCGGTTTAGATCAGTGCTAAATAATTATTATCATATTTATAATCATAACAATTAGGCACATGAAAGCATAACCATGTAAAGCATTTATTTAGAATATTGTTATCATCCTCAAATGTATTTCAAGTACCGGGAAAATAAAATAATGGAACCTGAGGGAATTCAAAGGTGGCTAAGCTGTTAAAAATATCAAGAGTCATGCACATGACTGTGTTCTCGTACAGACTCCACGCGCTTGAAATAATAATTTTACAAATCATATGGAAAAGAATAAAACAACAGAGAAATAATTTCACGTGAAACAAAACAGAAAAGTTCTACAAGAATATCAGTAAAAAATGTTAGAAAATTCATGTCAAATGTCTAACTCTTCTGTAAGATGGTGAACGCAGGAAAGCTACTCTGTGTCCAAACTGTTTGCTAACCGAAACAAAGGATGATTTGGGTTCACTCTCTTATATATTCGAATTTATCCAATTAAAATAAAATAGAACAGTTAACAACAAAGTAAAGTGTATTAAATCTGTATTCTATTTCATTTGAATTAAATACCTAATTGTTATATTTCAAGTTATGAATTACGCTTATTAATAGTACATGTGAATATATAATTGGTAGCTATTATTGATTTATTACGAAAGATTGGTTTGTTGCCTGAAGAGATGAAAACATTGCCTATATTTTGAGTACATTTCTAGTTAGCTAAAATAAACTTTACTGTGTTTGTACGGATAGACTCAAGAAATGAATAATGTTCCAATTGAATAACTTGACACTATTTCTCTTTCACTGGAATATCTTCCTGTGGTCAAATGAATCACCCCCATAAATAGTTTCCTTATCTTTATTGGTCTGTCTGTCTGTCTGTCTGTCACGCTTTGAATACATAGAGCTCAGTCATAGACTTGTGATAAACTACACATCCGGTTTGAATAATATTCAGAAATTAGACTAATTATGTTAACAAGTGATAGCATGAATACCAATTCTTATGTGAGTGCAATAAATGATTATTCCTGTAACTGAATTAGAAATTATTTAAAATCTACAGTGAAAGCTTATGAAGAACTATTTGCAACATCAGTCAGAAAATTAATGTACTCTGTAACTCATCAGTCATGTCTATGATATAATTATAATTTAATTATCCTTTTCAAATTAATAACTTCCATTAAATCTGAGGACACGGACCAAAGTGTTGATAGTTAAATTACACAAATATTGATAGTGATGCAATTGAGAACACGTTATTCTTAACGGGCAATTACACTAGTGATAAAGTAAAGAACAACATTCACACCCAAGTTACAGAGCTAAATTAAAGATAAGAAATAGGGTAGTTCTTTAATCTCAGTTACGCAGTAAATAAATCTTTACCTTGCCAGCTCCAGTCGGTAGCAGTTCAAATCTTTCTCTCTGTGATTGTCACAGCAAGCAATGCAGTACTCATTGCGTGCAGAACTGAAATAGAATAACACGTGTTATCAACTATAAGTAATGGCATTTTAGTTATTTATTGTTCTACGGTAATTATTGTGTTATTTTAAGTTAGAAAGTGGTTATAATTTGCTATATCTTTTTCCAATGATCTTATCTTGATACATTTTCCCTACAGGATCTTATCTAATTTATAAGAGAATAATTATATCACCGTAGAGAAAATACTTTTATTATTTTCAGAAGAATTTTTTTTTTTTCATGTTTATTTGTAGTGTTCATCTTCTCAAACTGACCTGAGTTTGACTGCCCTGGTAACTCCATTATTCTCAGTTTTGAAGTTTTTGGCGCTTAACTTCTCCACCAAAGCTGTGACGTCAGAAGCAGAGAGAGAACATCTCGCTAGGTACAGCCCAAAGAATCTGTAACGTGGATAATAACTGTAGTAATAGGCACACACTGTTATGAATAAATGAGAAGGATGATAATCATTGATATTAACTCTTGAAATATATACCTTATTGAAATTAGTAACTATAATCTTCCACTTCAATCTTACATATTGGATATAGAGTAAATTAAAAATACCAGGACATTATTTAGACAGGTGGGTATTTCCATTATTATTTGGTATTTCTATTGCATGGAAGAGGTGGAAAGATATGAGTATTAAAAAGTTAATTTAAGTTACTGTTGTAAAGGTAATAGAAAATGGTAGTTATTTTGGTTCCTATTGTAATACTTGTCACATAATAAACAAAAGAAAGTGTGCAGTACACACCAGGAAGTATGCATTACATATAATTAATGTGAAATAAATGTTTAAATAATATAAAATAGTTTCAACTGAGATTACACAATGTTCCAGCAAATAAATTTTCTAATTCCAATAGCAATTACATCTCAAAATTAGTAACTAATTGTACTCTAATTAAACACTCTTAAAGTTTTACTTTCATTCCATCTCTTGAAAAGCTAACAATGTTTAACACTGAGGTAACTGTTTGGACAAACAGTCTCATGACTCACGTGTTTGAGTCTATCCAAGACTTTACTGGTGCTAGGCTGCTGATTATACTGCAGACATTTTCAAGAGAATCAGAAGGTGAGTCCGTTAAGGTAAGATAAGGGGGACAACCATTGGAGTTACGGGGCAAAGGGAAGCTGCCATCACCGAGACTCTCACCTTCATACTTGAACATAAACTCTGTAACAAAGAGTTGGGAATAACAGATGATTGTGTGACTTGACCTGCATAACCACATGGTGTACCATATATGCTACGTGATGATTATAATAGAGATTGTGAACAAAGTAATATCATAACATAGGTAATTTACTTTTATTTCATTCAAATTATTCAAATGATAATTTATAATGTAATGGATTGGGATTTAATTCAAATGAATAAATATAAAGAAATATATAATTAATAGAGAGAATAAAAAATACCATTAATTGACTTTAAAATAAATATAAATAGAGACTACGAAAACAACTGCTTTACCTTTTTTCGTAATTCGGAATATTTTTCATTTATGACGAGAAATAAAAATAGAAAATAAATGTTCACAATGGTTATCATTTTTATGACGAAAATAAAAGACATATTTTGCATGAATGAAAATATAATAATTGTTATATATTATGGGAAATAAACTGATATGGTGGAAATAAATTAATATTCGAAATATAACATATTTATTCATGCAGTAAAATAATGTAATTAGTAATTCATTTGATTTAATGAAAATAAAAATACCACTTACGAACATATAGGTACTTTATTTTTTTTAACTACTGAAATAATAAATTATAATACTCTATAATTGATTATTTAAATAATTTATATTGTTCCTAATTTAAGTATTTATCTAGCTATATTAAGTAATTTGTTATGACGTACACGACAGTATTCAACACAAAGTGATGACGTCACGTGACGGAAAATAACTCTTTATCGGTACCTAAATGATGTGAAATAAAATGAGAAAATGGTGCTAGGGAAATGATGTAAGATATTCCTAGAGATGTTATTGAGAATATTACAAAATATAGGCACTAACTCCTTTTCGATAAATAGCTATTTAGTTATATTGCAATGATTATTTACCCCCTCATTTTTAATATACAGCTCCCCTAGTAATGTGATGAACTTCCTGAGATTTCATGAATTTCAAGTTTGGAATTTACGCTTCTTTTTAACTATTTTACGTACTAGATTAGATGGTGTGAGGTATTTAGTGGATTTTTATGTTATACCTCTACTTGATATAAAATATTACCTTCATTATTCAATTTATTAATTTATTAGGGGGTTTAACGTCTGCTTCGGAACCAAAGGCCATATCGCTTACGTCAAAAGGAAATTAAATACAAGGGACTGGAAGAAGCAGTCAGAGAGGAAAGTGGCTCCATGAACAAAGTCACTTACCACAATCGGTGACAAGCTCATGGATGCAGAAAAGCTACTCCGTGAATAAAGTCACTTACCAAGGAATGTGACGAAACGGGACACAAGCACCGGTGGCTGCACTTACGGATGGAAGAGGAAAATGAAGAGGTGATAGTAAATGAAGCATACGAGCCTACCTAACACAAAATTCTAAGACCTCGTAGTTGAAGAGCATAACCCTAGCGCTATCCTCTAAAACTGCAAGTAGCGTTAAAAAAATGATAAACATGGTAAAAATGAAAAAAGACTATCCATAATCAAAATAACAACAGTTCGGGGCCCAAGGGACGCCACCCCCCTTCTCTTCCATTCACCACAGACAGCTTCAGGATAGAGCCCCTGGGGGCTATTCAATAACAGTTATTGGTCATTCAGAAAATATACCCCCACCCCCACCAAAAAGAAGGTGGGGGTTGATGATGGGGTGGGGGGTATATTGAAGCTTGAGAAAGTGTTTTTATTGTCAATTGTGACTGTACCTCAAAAATAACATGTGAATGATAAGATTGAGCAAAAGAGCAACCAATGGGGAATAACCCCCCCCCACAGGGGGAATGGGAGGGGGGAGTGTACTAGTGTATTTTCCCGTTAAAAATAACATGTGAATGATAAGATTGAGCAAAAGAGCAACCAATGGAGAATAACCACCCCCCCCACAGGGGGAATGGGAGGGGGGAGTGTACTAGTGTATTTTCCCGTTAAAAATAACATGTGAATGATAAGATTGAGCAAAAGAGCAACCAATGGAGATTAACCCCCCCCCCCACAGGGGGAATGGGAGGGGGGAGTGTACTAGTGTATTTTCCCGTTAAAAATAACATGTGAATGATAAGATTGAGCAAAAGAGCAACCAATGGAGAATAACCCCCCCCCCCCACGGGGGGAATGGGAGGGGGGAGTGTACTAGTGTATTTTCCCGTTAAAAATAACATGTGAATGATAAGATTGAGCAAAAGAGCAACCAATGGAGAATAACCCCCCCCCCCCACAGGGGGAATGGGAGGGGGGAGTGTACTAGTGTATTTTCCCGTTAAAAATGACATGTGAATGATAAGATTGAGCAAAAGAGCAACCAATGGAGAATAACCCCCCCCCCCCCCACAGGGGGAATGG
>CANNZV010003399.1:0-92852 GCA_947561585.1 Caprella mutica
ATAAGGTGCGTTCCCGTGCTGAAGAACTCGAAGGACGTCCCTCTGTTCTACGAGAACCAATCGTTCCCGTGACCATGAATTAAATAGTTAGAAGGATACTCGCACTAGACAGAAATACCGACAAAGAAAAGGAAGATGACGTCACTTGGAATACGATTTCAAGATTCTTGTATTGTTTACCTTGAGACTTGAGTCTGTAGCTCAATACTAGCTTCTCTGTAGCTTAATTCTAGCTTTACAGAATACAGTTATTAGCTACTTTATTCTATACAGTTGTCTTTTTTTATTCATTTTGTTAATTTGTATATAGGTATTATGAACAACAATATAAAGTTAGTGATCTATGATTTTCATCCATTCCTTAATTGAAGAAATCTGCCGACAAATATTAATTAGCCTATATTTATTTCACCATATCAATTTTATCATGATAAATACTAAATAGTTCATATACCTACATTTTTATATTAGAATTTACTCTCTATAGTTCTTCAATTTCAATCATTGTTGGAGAATACACAATCGATTGTAGTCGACACAAATCTAATTATTATTGAATATCATCTGAGGAAAAGTCAATAAATGATTTCAGTAATAGGTATATATATATAATTTATTAACTATATAATAACATTTACAATGTATTAAATTATATATTTGACCAAGTAATCAAAAGTTATTTCATGAAGATCTATAACCAAATATTTCCGATGCGAGTATCTGTATACCAAGTGACGTCATGAGTGGCTCGCGTGACGTCACACTTTCGCACCATTTTCAAGTGCGAGTATCCTTCTAACTATTTAATTCATGCCCGTGACAAAGAACGTTCGTCAAGTTCGTGGAACTCGACGACACGGTAGATGGTACGTCGAGCTGTCCCTCTTGGCAGCCGTGACGTCACAAACGTAAACAAACAAACGAAAAAGGCAAGAGAAACACCTGTTCTTATTTGTAAATTAATAATTGACATAATATTACATGTTTTGAGATTAATTTATAATTAATTAAACGGTTTAAACCCACCAAACCAAATTTGTGATTATTAATATCCCTAATTAATTAGTGATATTAATTCATAAACCACGGAATCGTACACATTGTAGTGGTTGCACGGGAATGCTAACCGAGGGACTGTACTTCCTGCCTTGAAGGAACGTTCTTCGAGTTCTTCAGAGACTCAGAGTAGTCATAGAAGATCAACGGCCATTCATAACGGCCTCCCTTCATATGGATGACTATAATCTCATCATTGCCTGGTACCTCAGCTAGCCACACACTATCTTGGAATTCAATCAAAAAATTTGTCCTTCAATTCAGCACGGGAACGCACCAATAGTTGATCAGGCCTGATTCCTGAAAATAACAGCTGTTCAAAGTGCCAAGTGGTCCTAAAAATCAAAACAAATGGCGAACTTAGTCTGCATCCGTTTTTATAATTGGACTATTTTAAGCCAAATATAACTGTGTAATGATGAAATAAACTATACCAATGGATTTGTAATTATTCAATTACTGTAATAGTGTTATTTAACTGACCTGATAATAATTAATCTATTTAAAATTCGTCTATATACACAAGAGCTTGATGGAGTTTCATTCAAATGGTGGTTGTCCTCACATCGTAATGCAATTTAAACCAATTTAGAGTTGTCTGACGAAAGTTTCAATAGGGAATGAAAATATTGCCAAAGGCATAATTGATAGGACTGGAGAATTTTTTCCCCCAAATTTTCATCAGTAACTGATCAAATTTATGTATATAAAATTGAACTGGCTGAACCTAAACCATATTACAGAGTATGCCAGTTAAAGCCAAACAATTACCTTACATTTCAAATGTTAAAACTTAGATAGATCTAATTGGCTTGAAAATTTGAATGAATTCTATGTTAATTTAGGTTTGAAATCATGAAATATGAGCCGAATTGGCTTGAACTTGAATCAGAAGTACTGCGTAAATTTTAGCTGTAAATTGGCATACAGTTTGCCAGCCTCTGAAATATGGAATAGGTAGTGCAAAAGAATACCAAATTAGGTATATCAGTCGTAATCAACATGCTAGGTAACTTAGTTAACATAACTACTCAAGTAGAAAGGTTGAATCCTAACAAGTAGGTGATAATAACTTAATAAGTTCATAATTAACTCTTAAATCTCTAATTTGCCTCCATCGCCTGACGCCTGGCAACTTGTTCAGTGAAAAACCACGTTTATATATAGTATGATTGATAAATTCACATAAATTTGATGGCAAATAATCTGGAACATTCCTCAATTTATATCATAGAAAACACAAGGCGAAAAAACATCAAGAAGAGCGCAATGGCATAAAAACTGAAGAAAATATGTTGCGCGCCATCTTTATCCATTAATTTTAGCGACAGTAATTAGATATCATAGGACCACTTTGAACATCTGATTGAACTATAAACGCCATAATGAGCTGGCCTGATAAACTATAGACGGCTATGGTCCCAGCCCCCAGGGACAGGGTTGACTCACGTCTCACTTCATTAGTGTTCTCCAAGAAATGCTCCATTTTGGCTTCTGTTCTCAGTAAAATGCATGTAAATAGCAAGTAAAATGGCGAGTTTGTGTCTTGTGACAGTTATTTTGAGCCCTTCAATTGCAAATGGCGAGTTTTATCTATTTTTCTCCTATGCTACAATGTTATTTTGGAGAGAATTTATGAAAATTTGATCATTTTGGAGAGAATTTGTTAAATTTTGGAGAGAGTTGGAGAGACAAATGGTAAGTTTATGAGACATACTATTTTACTTGGTAGTAAATATAGGCCAGTCTGGTAGTCTGAGAAGAACTTAAAGAAGGTCTCCACCCAATCCACAGTTCGGGGTTACTGTCAGTTCCCATGTTACACTGGAACTGGAATCAATTCGCCGGTGCTGGCGTCTCATCGCCACCAGCTCGTCTTCATTCACCTCACCTCCTCCAGTCTGTATTTGGTGCACAAAATTCCACTAACATTTCCAAAAAAACTGAAAAAATCCACCATAAATTTCATTAATTTGGCTGATCCACCAATATTTTCCCCATTTGGCCACCGAAAATTAATGGTAACATAGGAATAAATAACTAAAAATCCACCAACTTTGCTAGAATATTATTTTCAAAGGGCAAAAAATTCCACAGACATGTCGGTGCAATTTACCACGAAATACAGATTGGCACCTCCTCTCATACACCTTCCGCGGGGCCGTATCCCCCATCCAGACTGCAGGAACTGGTAAAGTGTTCTCCTTGAAATTCTTAATTTGGCTTCTGTTCTCAGTAAAATACATGTAAATATAGGAGGAAATTAAGGATTGTTTGCACAGAAAATGTTAAAAATGTCCCATGTTCTGCAGACTGGCCCCCCATCACCCATCCAACACACCTCACCCCACGGACATCTCACCAACCCAGTCTGTATTTCGTGGTAAATTCCACCGACATGTCGGTGGAATTTTTCTCCATTGAAAATAATATTCTGGCAAAGTCGGTGGATTTTTTGCTATTTATTCCTATGTTACCATTAATTTTCGGTGGATAAATTGGGAAAATGTTGGTGGATCAGCCAAATTACTGGTTATTTATGGTGGACTTTTTCAGCTTTTTGAAAAAGTCGGTGCCGTGGAATTTTGTGCACCAAATACAGACTGGTCAGCCATTGCCATCTGGCGACAATATTCTAATTAATTCCTAAATTTGCATGTAATTAATGGAGAGAATTTTGAGATTTTTGGCCATTTTTGACCAGTCTGCAAAGCATGCACAATTAGGCTCCAGATATTTAATTTTGGAGCAATTTGTCTTCAAAAATTTCAAATTTCTCTCCAAAATGGCCATAAATCTCAAAATACTCTCTAATAATTACATGTAAACATTAATTAGAAAATTGTCGCCTTTGCATACTGGCCAGTCTGCAAAGCATGCACAATCAGTCTCCAGATATTTAATTTTTGGTGCAATTTGTCTCCAAAGATTTTCCAATTTCTCTCTAAAATGGCCAAAATTCTCTCACTAATTACATGTAAACATAGGAAATTGTCGCCGGATAATTCAGGAGACTAATTTCAAGGCCTCAACAGTCGCCGGGTAAATTTCACAACTTCATGCATCTTTTACAGACTGGCATACTGGGTGCATGCTTTGCAGACTGGGAATTAATCAGAAAATTGTCACCAGATAATTCAGGAGACTAATTTCAAAGCCTCAATAGTCGCCAGTTAAATTTCACAACTTCATGCATCTTATGCAGACTGGGTCTCCACAGACCCCAGATTTTATTTGGTGGTAAATTCCAATGATATGTCAGCAGATATTCAATTTCTCCCAGTCTGAAGAAACTGGTAAAGTGTTTGTACAGATTGTTTATTCTGTTTGTAGCAAAAATAATGTAAATATAGGGATTAATAATCATTAATTCAGAATTTCAGAAGTGTTTGTAGCAACTGCAAAACTAATGTAAATATATAAATTATTTCAAAATTGTTTGTAGAGAATATCCCAAATATTGTGAAAGATCATGCAACATTTCTCATTATTTTATGTAACTTTTTCAGTCATGACAACTATTTTTCACTTTTCAGACACTCTACCTAGCGTCAGACCGAGTGGCCTTGCGCATTGGTCATTGACGGCTAATGCAAGAAAATATTTCAAATCTGACAACACCATTGGAAAGAACAGCTCTTATACCCCTTGTCCATAAGGTTAACGAAAATCTTAAGAGATTACATATAAATACTAAGTGTTCAAACAGAGACCTATGTTTTGATAGCAAAATAACTATTATGGACTAGAATCGAATCTCCGTGAACTTTGCTGTAGTGTTGATAATTATGCTCTAATTTGATTGCAATCTACATTGGATATGCATAATTTACTGTAGATTAAGGTCATGTAAGATGATTTTAATAATGATCATAAATTATTGAGATATAACCCATGTATAAGAGTATGTCATTTAAAGCCAATTAATTGGCTTAGATTTAAAATGGTCAAATCTCATATATATCTAATTGGTTTCAAATTTTGAATTAATTCCTATGTTACCATGTTAATTTTGGCTTGAAATCTTCAAAAAATGAGCCAAATTGGCTTGGCTCATTCTGATGCTATGCAACCGCTGTGAATCTTCTATGCTGCTGCCGTGATTCTGCCCCAATCTGCTGCTATGCAACTGCTGTTAATCTGCCCCGATCTGCTGCTATGCAACTGCTGTGAATCTGCTGCTATGCAACTGCCATGAATCTTACCCGATCTGCTATGCAACTGCCGTGAATCTGCCCCGACCTGATATGCAACTGCCGAGAATCTGCCCCAATTTTCTTTGCAACTGCTCCGATCAGCTATGCAACTGTCTTCGGGACATATTTGGGGCAGTTGCGTAGCAGATCGGGTCAGATTCAGGGTAGTTGCAAGCAGATTTACAGCAGTTGCAAGCAGATCTTGGCAGATTCACAGCAGTTGCAAGCAGATCTTGGCAGATTCACAGCAGATCGTGGCAGACTCATGGCAGTTTCACAGAAAATTGTGGCAGTTTCACAGCAGATTGTGGCAGTTTTGCAGCAGATTGTGGCAGTTTCGCAGCAGATCGTGGCAGTTTCACAGCAGATCGTGACAAACTCACTGCAATCGCACAGCAGATCGGATCAGTTGCATAGAAGATTAGGGCAGATTCACGGCAGTTGCATAGCAGATCAGGGCAGATTCACGGCAGTTGCATAACAGATCGGGGTTAAATTCACAGCAGTTGCACAGCAGATCGGGGTTAGATTCATGGCAGTAGCAATGCAGATCAGTGCAGGTTTAAAGCAGTAACTAAGACGAACATGTGCCGTTCAATATTTTTATGATCTCTCATTCTAGTATTAGGTAGTGATGGTGAAACAAGTATGTAGTGTAAAGGTACTAGCATTTTTACAGTCAATTAGTACCATTCTAGATAACAAAAGTACTAATTTGCTTATAAACAGTTGGAACATGGATGGAGTTTTCTATGCACAGTTTATACATAGGGTGAACATGTGCAAAATTCATTCGGTAAGTGCTCAGAATTCACCCGGTTTACCTCCACGATCTTTGCGCACAGTTTTTTGATGATAAAACTTTTTTTCCATTGAACTTACAGAGTTGAAACTTGGTGTGCACCTAGGTCTACCCTTCATCTATCTGCACACAAAAATCAGTTTGCTGACTTCTCTAGTTTTTTCGTAAAATCCAAGTATGTGGACGCTATTGGCTATTGCTCATAGTATGAAACTTAGTAATCTTCTAATTTCAGAATTTTTCATCCAATTCATCTTTTGAATTTGTTGCTACTTTGAGAGTATAATCATGAAACAAACTTTTATTCCAAGCTTGTGGTTGTAAAAGTATAATATTCAGTGACAGCAATCCCTCTAATATTCCATTAATATCTGCTCAATTGATGACATCATAATATGTCAGCATCAACCTCTTCAAAGACTAAACATGGAACCAGTGTCTACAAGATCGTGGTACTTGGTGAAGGAGGTGTTGGTAAATCAGGTAATTATTAAAATAATTTATTAATGATAATAATTTCATCTCTACTCTCCTTTTCATTAATTCAGCTTTCTATGATTTCTACTAGACACTAATAAATGTTAATGTTAAATTTTAATGGAAATATATAGTCTTTTAAAAAATAAACATTATAAAATTAAAAAGAAAAGGTAAAAATTTATCTTCAATGTTAATTTTCTGTAGTTTTTTTTTTATTAATGTACTAGCTATCTAAGAACTGCTAAATTAGTTAATTTTCCATTTTATTCTTCAAAGTAGAGAATCAATATTAATATAGGATTAGTTAATAATTTGCAAAGAATATCCTAAATATCTCTCATATCCATTATACAGGGTGTCCAAAAAAAAACGATACCCAAGTTTCGAAAGCTGTAATTCAAAAACTATTTTACAATTAATTGGAAAATTACATTTTGTTTCTCAACATTTTTTTCTATATCTGTACAAAAATTCAGCTGAATTTATCAAATAGTTTTCTATAAGCAGCATTTTTAGTGACCGATACTGAAAACCTGTTTGCGCACTTTTGTTTGCAGCAGGAGTAAACAAAAGTGTTCTGCTCACAGGAGCCCTGTCCTGAATCCACCAGGTTCAATAGATTCTGTTTTCATGTGTTTCTAAAAGTCTGGCAACAATTATGTAAATTTATTAGAACAAGGTATCCAACTTCATATAAAATGTTTTTGTGAAAATAAGGACCGATGACACGTCCATTGCCACCAAATCCCATCCACACAGACCATTTCTCTCTCAAAATTCCTACGTCAAAGTTGTGATTAGGAGTTTGATTCTTTGGTGCATACCTATGTGCGAGCTTTTTGATTATTTTAATTTAACATTCAAATGAAAAGTGTCTTAACTCAATGTGAACCACATTGTCATCCATAAATTGAACATTTCTTTGCAAAAACCATTGGGCAAAATTCATCTGCCGAGGATGATCGGGATTTAGGAGTTTGTTCCGCTCGTGCATCTTGTGAAGATGCCTCTTAAAATCGAAGTTTACAATTCTGTTGAATATAGATTTGGTAAAGTCAATTTCACTTTTTCTTGCAGAATATTTTACTGAAAGTGTGCAAAGTTTTACTGTAAGTGCACTAACAAGTTTTTAGTATCTGTCACTAAAAATTATGCTAAAAGAAAACGAAGGACACTCTGAAGGAAAAAATTAATAGGAGGAACAATTCGATTGTTATTATATTTCAGTGTCATTTAAAAAAATGGTTTTTATGATTTCTATTAATGTATTTAATAAACCATTTTAAAAACGGTGAAAAGTCATTAAAAGCCTGGTTCAAATATCATAAGATTGGAAGTTTAACAAAAGTGCGTAAACAGGTTTTTAGTATTGGTCACTAAAAATGCTGCTTATAGAAAACTATTTGATAAATTCAGCTGAAATTTTGTACAGAGATAGAAAAAATGTTGAGAAACAAAATGTATTTTTCCAATTAATTGTTAGTCTAATAGTTTTTGAATTACAGCCTTTGAAACTTGGGTATCGGTTTTTTTGGGACACCCTGTACTGATTTGATTTGAACATACAGTTTTTGTCCAACTTTATACTCACTGATGTTCTATTTCTCCACAGCTCTCACTCTACAGTTTGTAAGTCACAGTTTTCTCGAATACCACGACCCTACCATTGGTGAGTAGCAAACAGAAACATTTAGAAATTGCTAAAAAAAATTAGTTGCCAACTAATTACAATATTTCTATAGCTATCTCTCAATATTTATATAGTTAATTTATTAGCTATGTTTCAAACATTGGAAATATTGCCTCAGCAATGTTAAATATTGCTGAAAAAATTAGGTACCAACTAATTACAATATTTCTATAGGTCTCTCTCAATATTTATATAGCTATGTTTCAAACATTGGAAATTTTGCCTCAGCGATGTAAAACATTGCTGAAAAAATTAATATCAATAGCCTAGAATTGCTCGGGTAAGTTACGAATTATCAGTTGGTTCCACATCTTTGGTCATATAATAAAATTTGGTATAATGATAATTGTTTCATTATTATATAGGTTTTTCTTATATGACCAAAGATGTGAAACCGACCGATAATTTGTAACTGACGCAACCTTCATACAACTTCTGGGCAATCAGATTGTGTAATTCAATTCCCAAAATAATTTTATTCACAATGATATAAAGAGCTGATAAATTTAAAGTGATATTCCTAATTACGTATCAAATGATTTAATTTAATATCACTAATTTTCAGAGGATGCCTATCAGCAGCAAGTCGTTATTGATGGCGAGGCAGCTCTACTCGATATTCTAGACACAGCTGGTCAGGTATGCCAACATCCAGTCTCACTTTCCATGTCTTTTATTCATTTTTACAGATTTAGTGAAGATTAAATTTCTTCTCAGGTTGAGTTCACAGCAATGAGAGATCAGTACATGCGGTGTGGTGAAGGTTTCATCATTTGCTACTCTATATGTGACAGACGCACATTCGATGAAGTGGTCGTCTACACTGACATTATCGATAAAGTTAGAGGAAATCACACATGTCCAGTTGTGTTGGTTGGCAATAAGGTTGATCTCAGTCAACAAAGGATGGTAAATATTGGTTGATCATATCTACGTGTATGGTGAAATTTTTTTTCTGAAGGTAATTTCATCTAAGTATTTCAAATCATCTTGGGATTATTTCCTACATGTCATTCAAATAGAAACCATTCTCTATTGTAATAATAAATAAGTCGTATTACTGCTTAAAAAATAGCAGACGATCAGGCAATTTTGACTTGTCATTTGCCTATCTACTTCATACGATATAATACTTATATTTCCAATCATCATCTCTCACTCAAAATCACCAAACTAGCTATCTGTACTGTTTAAGTTAGAGGTTAAACCCTTCCTTAGGTAACAACAGAGGAAGCCCTGACCCTAGCTCAATCCTACGGCTGGCCATTCTTTGAAACATCCGCCGCCTTACCTCACTGCGTTGATGATGTTTTCCACACTGTCGTTCGTGCGATACGGTGCAAGCAGAAAAACCTGGAGTTGCCTCCATGTGGCATCAAAGCGCTGACTGAAAACTCCAGTAACTGCACAGGTCTGAGGTGTCTGAGAGGCAAAGACGGCAGATCTTACCACCAGTGGAAGAGGCTAAAAAATGCATTTCTCTGGGTATTTGGACGCAAAAGGAAGTAAAACTAGTCACATTTCCAACTGCATTTATAAAAATCTTCCAGTTTGTTTCTGTGGTTATTTATTTAGTGTTTGTATATTTTAAATTGTTTCAGTTATACTCTTACATTCTTTGTTATTTTATGCAAGAAATTAATACCATTTTAGCGGATTGAATGACGTAGCAGTGAACGTGTTTATTGGATAATGTTCAATTTGCTGTATATCTTGAAGTTTTTTTATTCTTGTGCTTTGTTCTGTTAACTTGTTTTTTGTTTTTTATATTTTAATCTTGTTTTGATGGGAAAATGATATCTTATTGAAGAAAAAAGATATTTCGAAGCACATTCTTTAGACACACTTCATGTCACTGCCATTAAATGGAAATGAAATTCTCAACTGAACCTACTTGGCTAATAGGGTAAAATCTGAGTTATCGGACAGTACTTTACTTAGTACCACAATGGATATTAACCTGGTATCATGGATACCGATTAAAACAAATGTATTTCAATTGATATTCACGATCCTGGTATCATGAATACAAACTATAATGAAAGCTATTACATATTATTTTATTATCGAAAATGTGAAACAGTGCGATAACTCTGAACTTGCCCTCTCTACTTACAGTTTGTATTTGCTATGTTTTTTATCATTTTACAGATAGATGTATTTTGTATTTTCAGATTATTTTGTTGTTTTAAATGGTATATGAATCACTGTTTTTCTGTGATTTCAACTGTTGAAATCTTTGCAGTCTGTTTTTGTTGCAAAGCCTATGGTTCCAAAGCATAAGTCAATCATTTAATCTTCGGCATTTGTACATAAAATGATTGAAATGAAATATATATTAGATAATATTTGAATACAATATTTCATAATATCAATCGATTTTTTTTAACTCTTTATTGTTCTTGTGATTATATTAAATCACTTAAACTGAATATTTTGCTGAACAATAAGGAATTGAATACTTTATATTTATTTTGTTACAGATAATAATATATGTAATCTTTTTAATAGGATTTACCAATCTCAAATTGACCTTATAGTTCCTAGATCAAATTCTTCGTTGATGTATAAATTATATTCAAATATTCTTTTTCTAATCTAGCCAAAGATTGTCAGATATTATTTATATTGTTATTCATCCTAATTTTTAAGACATTTTAATGAAATTATTTATGTAGAAGTATAATATTGAAATGTTTCTGTTTGTATTTTAAATAAGTTTGTACAAGTTAATAGTATTAGCGTATTAGGTATCTCTTTAATTGTTTTTACAACATTTTGTGATTAGTGTTTAGTTTATTTCTTTATCTAGTCGGACGTGTAACTTAACCTCACCTACCCAAAGAGCAAGGCAGTGGTTGTTTGGAATACATTTTAAACTCTATTCTATATGAAAAATTATTAATTTCATCAAAATTATTCTATGTTTGGAAGGAATGTTGAAAGTCTGCCAAAAAAATCCTAGTTTTGAACCTTCAGCTATTCAATTTGTTTTGATATGGCCTTTGGTTCCGAAGCAGACGTTAAACCTCTACTAAATTACAGTTTTGAAAGTAGTAAAAAAAGGAGGTTAATCAATAATTCAATTTCTTTGTATATAGTTAATTTACTTAAACATTTAATGGTTCAAATTTATAACATTGAAATTAGACAAAGTAATCCAAACGGCTACTGCACACATAGTTTATCTCCTCAAGATGTACCCTAGAAAGCTCTAGGTTAGACCGTTAGATACAGTTACAGGCAGGCCCGCTTTTATGAACAGAACCACGACTCGCTATTAGAAAGAAATGTTAGAGGGGTAAGATTCAAGTGATTTATTAGTGTAACTCTTTAAGCATCTAATTTTCTATGAGTTAGAATGAAAGAAAATTGTCCTAAGTGTTTAAATTACGTTTAAACACTACAGCGTTGCAGTGATTATTGTCAAAACCCATCAATTTTTCTCAGTTTTCTATGTTTACGTACTATTCTACTTCTGAGTCATGTCTCGCATTAAGAAACAATTTTCTAAAAGCGCGGTGTACTCAAAGCGGGTCCTGCCTGTATTATATTTATTGACCCACTACTTAATATTGTAACGCATAATGGAACCTAACACTTAATCTCAATTATTGATCTGTAGAAGGGTTTAGAAGTATTGTCATTTAACACATTAAATAGGCTCGTGTTGATGTTAACTTTTAAGACTGTAGATCTGATGATATACATTGAGTGATATTATTGCTCCTAATAACTAAAATAGGGTTAGTACAGAAAGATCGAGCAGTTCCACATTTTAGGACATGTAAGAAAAATATAGATCAATTATTGTCTTACTTTTATATATATTTTTTAAGATTTTCGAAAATGTGGAACTGTTCGATAAATCGATAATACTGTATTTACCCATATCTTAAGTTATTTCTATTAATGTTTTTATATTAATTTCGTTTATTTCCATTAATTTCTCACTTTTATTTGTTACTTCGTTTCATCACAGATATTGGGTTCTATCACTTTGAAGTAGCTTTATTGCATTCATGAGCACAATTAATAGAGGTATGTTACATTTTGAGGAAGATGCAGATTGTAGTATAACTAAACTGACTGCAAATTAACTAAATTTTACATTGAATGGAACAGCAAAGGTTGCCAAGATAATTTCTGTGATTTGCAACGTCCTTCTTGGAAAGTGTACAAAAAAAACATAAAAGTGATATACAAGTTAAAAACTGCACAATTGGGGGACTGTTCTACTCTTTCTTAAATATATTTTGTTTTCTGTGAGCTGTTGTTAATAACAATTCGACATGCCTCTACTTCAATCATCAGTAAAATGTGAAAATTATACTAGGGACCGTTGCACCTATCACTGTTGGGACATGCTTAGTGATGAAGAACTAGTTATATGATATTATATTCTTATTAGTAGAGTTACAACATTTTTTATTTTCTAATTTCGCGTGAAAATTTTTGTTAATATGACTTTGTTGATGGAGTCACTTTCCAGTCTCCCTTATTTTAATTTCCCTTGTATTTATTTTACTTTTTAATGTTTTTTGATATGGACTTTGGATCTAAAGCTGATGCTCTTAGCTCCAAAATAGCGATATGCTCATTCGTAAAGATCTGTATTATTTAATAGATACTGATATTGTAAATTATATAAAGATTGCTATTTAAATGTGGTCTCTTAATGTCCCACAGAGTACCTAATGTTTTTTTCGACGTTTTTTATTTTTAGGACATTTGATCTGTTATAAATTAAGTCTTCTTTGAAAATTATAAATGTGTATAGCCCCCATGGGCTCTATCCTGAAGCTGTCTGTGGTGAATAGAAGACGAGTGAGATGGTGTCCCTTGGGCTCGAACTGTTATGATTTGGATTATGTATTGTTTTTTCATTTTTAACATGTTTATCATTTTTTTACGCTATTTGCAGTTTCAGAGGATAACGCTAAGGTGATGCTCTTCAACTACGAAGTCTTAGATTTGTGTGGTAGGTAGAGTCATAAGACTTTATTTACAATCACCTCTTCATTTTCCTCTTTCATCCGTGAGTGCAGCCAACTGTGCTTGTGTCATTTTTCGTCAAATTCCTTAGCAAGTGACTGCCTTTACGGAGTAGCTTTCCTGTATTTATGACCATTGTCACAGATTGGTGGTAGGTGACTTTGTTCATGGGGCCACTTTCCTGTCTGACTGCTTCTTCCAGTCTTAATTGTATTTATTTCCTTTTGACGTATGGCGGTGGCTTGAATGAGAGGAGATACCTATAGGAATTAGTACAGTAAGGAGTAGAGTAGCCAGGGGGAGACTGCACTACATGAGGAGAGTAAAACAAGGAGAGAATGACATGTTGAAGAGAGTGATGGGAGTAGCTAAAGGAAGTCGGAAGTGAATGGGTGGAAGTGAAAGTATGAATTGGGCAGGTATTGAGAAAGAGGAACTGAAGACAATGACGAGGGATGCAGTGAAGAGCAGAGTGGCTGATAAAGTGCATCTAGAGTGGAGTGAGGAGATGAAGGAAAGAGCAGTTTGGGAGTCAGCAAGAGGTTTAAGAGGGAAATGATAGAAGAGGATCATGAGGGAGGTATGCAGTCTAGGGTGTGGTTTGGAGCGAGGCCCAGAAGTTTGAAGCTGGGATGCAGAAGATGGGGTGTGGAGCGGAGAGAGAAGATGTGCATTTTTTCTGGATTGCGGAGGATTGGAGGAGATGAGGGATTAGGCAATTGAACTGCAAAGACTCGGAATGAAGGATGCGGATAAGGTGGTTGGGGGATTCCTGTTTGGAGATGTTGGAGTGAGAGAAGGAAGGAGGGTACTATACAGGATGTGGAGACGGAGGGAGAGAGGGGAGGCGATTGATGGTGTTGTGGAGTGAGGAGGTTGGTGTAAAGTAAAGTGCTATGGATGAGAAATTAAAATAAGTGCTGGGGATGAGAAATTAAGATAAGTGCTAGGGATGAGAAATTAAGATAAGTGCTAGGGCTGAGAAATTAAAATAAGTGCTAGGGATGAGAAATTAAGATAAGTGCTGGGGATGACAAATTAAGATAAGTGCTACGGATGAGAAATTAAGATAAGTGCTAGGGATGAGAAATTAAGATAAGTGCTAGGGCTGAGAAATTAAGATAAGTGCTAGTGATGAGAAATTAAGATAAGTGCTAGTGATGAGAAATTAAGATAAGTGCTAGTGATGAGAAATTAAGATAAGTGCTAGTAATGAGAAATTAAGTTAAGTGCTAGTAATGAGAAATTAAGTTAAGTGCTAGTAATGAGAAATTAAGTTAAGTGCTAGTAATGAGAAATTAAGTTAAGTGCTAGTAATGAGAAATTAAGTTAAGTGCTAGTAATGAGAAATTAAGTTAAGTGCTAGTAATGAGAAATTAAGTTAAGTGCTAGTAATGAGAAATTAAGTTAAGTGCTAGTAATGAGAAATTAAGTTAAGTGCTAGTAATGAGAAATTAAGTTAAGTGCTAGTAATGAGAAATTAAGTTAAGTGCTAGTAATGAGAAATTAAGTTAAGTGCTAGTAATGAGAAATTAAGTTAAGTGCTAGTAATGAGAAATTAAGTTAAGTGCTACGGATGAGAAATTAAGATAAGTGCTACGGATGAGAAATTAAGATAAGTGCTACGGATGAGAAATTAAGATAAGTGCTACGGATGAGAAATTAAGATAAGTGCTAGTGATGAGAAATTAAGATAAGTGCTAGTGATGAGAAATTAAGATAAGTGCTAGTGATGAGAAATTAAGATAAGTGCTAGTAATAAGTGTTTAGTGCTAATAAATTAGGCTAAGTGATAACTGTTGAAGATTTGTAATAAAAATGATTTGTTTTTCTCGTGATGGCAGAGGTGAAAACCTGAAAATATTGAACAGGAAGACGGACCCGCTGAAAAGAGAATCTCCAAGAGAGCACCTTGACCTTGTTAGCAATATGGCCTTTGGTTCTGAAGCAGATGTTATATAGCTACTAAAAAAATGGCACCACAAATTGAAATTTGGCAGAATAGTTTTGAGCTGGAAGGCTTTACTACAATTTTATTCATATAGTTCAGTTCACAGAATTATCGGACTGCTCCAAATTTTCTATCGTACAAGAAAAAATATTGAGAAGTAATATTCTTTAATGTTTTTAAAATTTTACATGCACGTATCGTGGATAACAATTCAATTAAAACTTTAATATTCATTATAAACTTTCATATGAGATCGAAAATGAGGAACCCTTTTACAAATCTAAAATTAAACCTAAATTAGTTTTATTTGGATCTACGAGTATACAAATTTAGTTTTGGGTCATCTTTGCTTGAAGGAAGTTTATTGATTTAATAGAAATTTAGTAATTTTAGTATATGACTGGATCCATGAAATTCTTACTTATTGTGGAAAATTGAGATTTAAACGTCAGGATATAAAAATTTGGTAACTAAATACACGTATAATTTCAATTAACTCTGTTAAAAAAGTATCCTAAAAGTTTACAGAGATATTAATGTTGATATATTTTTTAATCTCTTTTCTATATCAAAAATCATTGTAATGCCAAATTGCTGTGTTTCAAATTGTAGATAGGTTTTCTTGATAAGCTGTTCATATAAAATGATTGTAAACAGTCTGGAACTATCTAATGTCGGTTTTTATTAATGTAATTTCCATTGGTTATAAATTTTAGTGTGTACTTCGGTGATGTACTACGAATAATTTCCTATATATCCATTAGTTTCCAATTTAAAAATACTGAGTGCGAAGCCATTGTTAGTCATTCGGACACATTGTTTACATGCCACGAAGCGACTTGTTACAATATACAAAAATTAAGTTGCAACAGCTGTGTGATGCATAAATCTGTTCAATAGAATAGTTACATACACCGACTATGACAAACTTATAAATGTACTTATGATGATTTTGAGACATTAGAACACTATTATTCCTCCATTCGAAGAACATTCGCTTTAATCAAATCAAGATGGGGCAAGTTTTATATGCAATGTCCTTCCTGTCACTATTGCTTCAAATTTTCATGGGAACTTTAGCACTGGGTAAGTTTTCATGTAAGAATTGAATAGGTCTGCATCCTTAGCCACAAAGGCTACTAATGAAGTATTATTTGAATAATTTAGTTTGGTACTTTTCCCTGTATAATCTGCAGCATTTAGCCTCTAAAATTCATCTGTTAACCTAAGATATTTTCCAGAGTGCCGAGTGCCAGTGGTACTACCTATAGTAATAGTACTAGGCAGTAGGCTACTAGCTATACCTATTTTGCAGAGAACAGATGTCAGAAGACAAAAATAAAATTATCAAAATAGAAATTTTCTTAGACTTTGAGAACAGTAACAGTTCCTGTAACTGTCTGTAACCCAGTCTGCAAAAGATGCATGAAGTTGTGAAGTTTATCCGGCAACTGTTGAGGCCTTGAAATTAGTCTCCTGAGCTGAAATATCCGGTGACAATTTCCTAATTAATTCCTATGTTTACATGTGATTAGTGGACTATGGATAGAATTTTGAGATTTTTGGAGTGGAATTTGACTCCAGTCTGCAGCCAGTCTGCAGAATATGGGACATTTTTAACATTTTCTGTGTGAACAATCCTTAATTTCCTCCTATATTTACATGTAATTTACTGAGAACAGAAGCCAAATTAGAGGATTTCTTGAAGAACAGTTTACCAGTTCCTGCAGTCTGGGTCTGCAGAATAAGGGATATTTTTAATATTTTCTGTGCAAACAATAATTAATTTCCTCCTATATTTACATGTATTTTACTGAGAAGTGAGAACAGAAGCCAAAATAGAGAATTTCTTTGAGAACAGTTTACCCAAGTAATATAGCATATCCAAACTCGCCATTTTAATGGCAAGTTTGTGACAGTCTGCCATTTGGAAATTTGTAAATCTTTGAAGACAAATCACTCCAAAAATTAAATATCTGGAGACTGATTGACAGATTGTGCATGCTTTGCAGACTGGATCACAGAGATATCTCTTCCTCTTCACTTCTTCACTTGTATGATAAATATTATAATATTGGTATAACCGTCCAAGTAATAAAGCATGTCCAAACTCGCCATTTTAATGGCTCGTTTGTGACAGTAATTTTTGAGCCCTTCAATTGCAAATGGCGAGTTTTATTTATTTTTCTCCCATGCTACAATGTTATTTTGGAGAGAATTTATGAAAATTTGATCATTTTGGAGAGAATTTGTTGAATTTTGGAGAGAGCTGGAGAGACAAATGGCGAGTTTATGAGACATACTATTTTGCTTGGATAAACGTATAAGAAGGAGCAAGCCTTTTTATTTTGAGTATGCCAGGATAACCTTTAAATAACAAGTAAATCACTCCTAAAATTGTCTCAAGAGATACACATGCATCAGGCATGAAGCCCCTCTGCAAAGCAAGTCCATGTCGCCAAAGATCTTTGGAGACTATATCAGTCTGCAAAGCACGTCCATGTTGCCAAAGATCTTTGGAGACTATATTTGAGGGAAAATTCATCAAAACAAGATCTTGGTGACTATTTTCTAATTAATTCCTATGTTTACATGTTATTATTGGAGACATTTTGGAGAAATTTGGTCATATTGGAGACAAATATGAAATTTTTGGAGACTAATTGTCCTGAAATATGAAATCTTGTTGATAGATTTGACACACTTTGCAGACTGGGGGCCCATGAAGTATAATTTAATTTTAGTAGGGATTTAACGTCTGCTTCGGAACCAAAGACCATATCGCTGACGTCAAAAGGAAATTTAGTACAAGGGACTTGAAGAAGCAGTCAGATAGGAAAGTGGCTCCATGAACAAAGTCACTTACCACCGTCGGTGACAATGCTCATGGATGCAGAAAAGCTACTCCGTGAATGCAGTCACTTACCAAGGAATGTGACGAAACGAGACACAAGCACAGGTGGCTGCACTCACGGATGGAAGAGGAAAATGAAGAGGTGATAGTAAATGAAGCCTACGAGCTTACCTAACAAAAAAAAATCTAAGACTTTGTAGTTGAAGAGCATAACCCTAGCGATATCCTCTAAAACTGCAAGTAGTGTTAAACCATGAAGTATAAGGATGTTTCCGAGTCAAGTGCAAAATCTTCACTAGGAACCAGTCTGCAAAAGATGCATGAAGTTTATCCGGCAACTATTGAGGCCTTGAAATTAGTCTCCTGAATTATCTGGTGATAATTTCCTAATTTATTCCTATGTTTACATGTAATTATTGGAGAGTATTTTGAGATTTTTGGCCATTTTGGAGAGAAATTTGAAAATCTCGGAGAGAAATTGCCCCAAAAATTAAATATCTGGAGACTGATTGTGCATGCTTTGCAGACTGGACTAGGAAGCCAAATTTCTCCTTTAAAGTATCTTAAATGTGGTGACCTGGATCAATTTTATCACTAAACTGGTGACTTTTCTGCCACACTTTGAAACATGGATCACTCTGTTAGAGTTTAGCAAACCTTAAAATACTGTAATAAATTAATGGGAATTGTATAATCTGCAGCATTTAGCCTCTAAAATTCATCTGTTAGTGTTAGCCTAAGGCCAGTCTACAGAATATGGGAGATATTTGGGATATTCTCTCTGAACTATTTTGATTTAATTCCTATAATTTACATTAATTTTGCTACGAACACATCTGAATTAATCCCTATATTTACATTAATTTTGCTACAAACAGAATAAGAGATCTCTATGAACAATTTACCAGTTTCTGCAGACTGGACCCAAGGTATTTTTCTAAGACTCTCTGTGACAAATCTGAGCCCAATTTTAGAAATTGTAAATCTCTGCAGGACTGTGGCCAGTCTGAAAAGTTTAGCAGGATTTGAGGATTAATCCTGTGCCAAAGTCCTATTTAATTCCTATGTTCCAATGTTATTTGCTGTGCACAGATCCCAATTTCTGTAAAAAAAATCCTGGGTCTGTGGAGACATTCTTTTAAGACTGGCTCTGTGGGAGATCTTGAATTAATTCCTATGTAACCATTAATTTAGCTGCGGGAAATTTTGAATTAATTCCTATGTAACCATTAATTTAATTGCGGAGTGCCGGGTTATTCTGAATCTGCTTGTCAGATTCAGTCAGCCTTCAGGGAGTAACTCGCTCTCAATTAAAAAAAGAGACGCATTATCATTATACAGAGTGGAATTTTTCGAATTAATTCCTATGTTTTCATGTTAATTTTGGCTTCAAATCCCAAGTAAAATAGTATGGCTCATAAACTCTCAACCAGACTGTATTTCACTGTAAATTCCACTGACTTGTTGGTGGAATTGTTCCCCTTTGAAAATAATATTCTAGGGAAGTTGGTGGATTTTTAGCTATTTATTCCTATGTTGCCATTAATTTTCAGTTGCTCATGAGGAAAATGTTGGTGGATCAGCCAAATATGTTGGTGGATTTTTTCAGCTTTTTGAATAAGTCAGTGGTTTTTTTGGGCTTCTCAAGCTCCCCAAAATTCTCTCCAAAATACATTGTAGCATACGAGAAAAATAGATATTTCTCGTCATTTGCACTTGAAAGGCTCAAAATAACTGTCATAAACTGCTCAGGTTTTTTGTGAAATTTTTGGCTTTCTAAGTTACTGGAATTCTGAGGAATATTCTATTTTTTTCAAACTAATTATAATTTTTCATAATTCCTTCATTTTTCTAAAAATAGTTGTCACTAATGTGCACTATTTTCTTTGATGGTAGATTTGCCAGACATATGTAGGTATGATATTTTTGTCCTTAGAAATGAGTATTTCAGATAAGACTGAATTAGAATTTTTACCTATTTACTTCTATGTTACTATTATTTTTGGTGGCTTTATTGGAAAAATGTTGTTGGATCAACTGAAGTATTGAAGATTATCACCATTTAGATTTGTTTAACTGTTCATGAATTTTTCATATCTTTCTCTCTGAAAAAGTTGGTTTCTGTAAATCCAATATTGACTTGAATTTATACAAACAGTCTACACTTTTCTGCTGACTGCATAGCATTGCCTGTTCTATTACCAATAAATATAACCTCCGAAAACACTAGCTATTTGGGCCATAATTTGGCCAATTCCTAGTCATGTTATGTATAATATTATGTAACATTATACTCTTTCTCCCATAAATATTTTTTTTCATCTTTCTAAATCCCAAAACTGTTGACCTTTATCATTTCTATTTAGTCACTAAAAATGAAAGCATTTTTGAAGCATTTGCTGAACAATAAAGGGTAAATTAAAATTGTGTTATTAGCTCTATAGACAATCATTTCTCTCTAAAAGAAGTAACTTTCTCCCTAGAATGTTCTAGTTATTTAGTTATTGTAAATACTCTCCTATAAGTTAAGAATAGGTATGTGTTTTTATAAATATTTGATTTTTTTTTTCCTCCACAGCTGCTGCTTTATACTATCTAGCTGAACTTGTTGAAGAATTTACCAAATTGACAGCAAAGTTATTAAGAATAGTAATATGGGTATGTACTTCTTGTTAACTTGAATTGGTCTTTCAATATATGCTACTCCATTGTAAAGATTTTATCCTTCTTGTTTTTAATGGACAAACATTGTGTTGAAAAACATTTAAACAACTTATTTCTTTCCAGATCACCACAGTCTTTTATATTCTATTGGCATTGTTTGAGTCACTCCCAACAGCAGTTATAGTGCTTGGATTTGCTAGTCAACTGCTACATTTATCACTGCTTGCACACTTCCCCTTTTTCTATGTAACTTCCCCACCATTCATAGCTGCACTTGGTAAGTATCATAATAGACTCTTAATTCATTTGTGCTAATTAACTAAGTCTTCAACACCAGACTATAATTACTTATTGAACATTTGTCAGTCTTTGTTACTTAAATAATAGATAGGGTTTAGATTATATATTTAAGCAACTGACATGTAAAATTATCATCAAGTGACAAGAGAGATCCTGAGAATAATAAAAAAAGTAGCATTTTTAAATGCAACTAAACTGTACCTACAATCCCTCACACATAAAATCTAGCTGCATCACCTACATATGGTTCCGTTAACATTTGTGCTGTTAAATTTAACACTTACTTTACTGAATATATGTTAATCAATTCATTATATTTTTGAATCTCTGTTTTCATATATTTAATTTTGATCTAATAATATTTTTTAGATTGATGATTTTGTAAGATTTCTAATTTTATTTCAGATATTGATTATATAATTTTGTACTATTGCAATTTACAACATTAATTATATTTGGTCATCTTTTCTTGAATTTAAAAACCCTGAACCTAATTTAGTTGCTCTATTGACAGGTGCTCTGATTGCTCAACACTACTTTGCCTTCAATCACTTCACAACTTTCTACTACTCATCATCTGAGGTAAATATCTCCTTGTTCATTTCCAATTCTGTAAAACTAATTATAATTTCTCCTACATTTGCTAGTTATTTATTTATCAACAGGTTCTGGCATACTTCATCCTGTGTGTGTGGCTCGTTCCATTTGGATTCTTTATTAGCTTGTCAGCAAATGAGAATATACTTCCAACTAGAGCAGAAACTACGCCATTACTGAACAGCAAAAGTAAGTCTGATGTTGTAATATTTAGGAGAATAAATTTTCATTGTATTTCACAAACAGTTCAATTTATTTTAAATTATTCTTGTATCAGGTGATGACTTCGTCACTGGATATTTCAGCAAACAAGGTAAAAGGTATGGCCTGCTCTCATTTTTCAATTACTTGAAAGAAGAGTTCTTCCCTCAAAGATCAAAGAAGTCATTTTGAAGAAATTAGACTGTAAATATTTGTAAATTTTTAGGTTTTGTTATGATGAACTTTGATGTGATCAAATTTAGTAATCTTGAAGTGAAGTTTGTTTCGATAATTAATTCTGTGGCATTATGTTGGGCTCATGAAAATGTACTTTAAGTCATTCAGTTAAAATAATTTACTTCAAAAAGGTAATGCTGATTTCTACTTAATTCTAATTTCTATTGTATTTAATATTATTCATCAATTTTAATAGCTGTTTCACCTAGCAACACCTAACATAACCTGAAAGTATAAAATGTAAAGTTACAATTATTTAAAAGTAATTTGTTATACTATTTATATTAATTCTTGCCCATTTTATTATGTAATATTCTTAGTTTTTTGTAAAGTCATATAATTTATTTATTTACAGCAACTTGACTTAATCAGAATTTTCAGCTTAGGTTTAGTTGTGACATTTGTCTATTCAAGGCAGGTTATTTTTATTGCTTGGCAATTGTATGTTTGAAAGTATTGTGGTTTGTTCAGTTATCTTTATTTATATATTCAGTCAATTTCCCTAATATTTATTGTTTGACCAGTGTTGTGAATTAAAACATCTTTAGAATTATTTTTATCGTCAGTTGATTCTGAATGTGAAATTTGCGTGTTGTTGATTGTTACCACTTAGGAAACTGTAATCACGACGTAATTGGGTCATTTATAATAACTAATAAAAAATGTGTATTTTGATCATCACGTTTTATTTTGTTTAATCTAAATTATATAGAAAGAGGAAAATGAAACAAAGATTTAACTACAAGAATTTTTTGTGATATTGAACAATATTGAGAATAAGATTAGAAATGGATATTAAAAGACTGCTTATGTAATTGTTCTTGCATTTCGATTTTTACAGTGTATTTCAAAAGCAAGAAAATTCAAGGATATTTTTCTATGTTGGCACATGTTTTAGTTGTAGGCTTTTGTATCTTCAATTAATTATCAAGTGCTATTACACTAAAAATGATTGTTAATAGTATTGATGAAGGTATTGAGATCATTTCTTAAATTATAAATACCTAAGGGAAAATTACTGAATATTTAAAGAGAAATGGTACCTACAGGTAATAGATACAAAAGCATCATAGTGGATAGGGATGCAAGAAGTCAATATAAAATGTATAGAAATAATAGCAAACAAGGCTAAAGATGAGGAAAAATATTAAGCGTGATTATTGAAAATATTTGTAACATTAGGCTACAAAGTAGCTAATAACCATCACAGTGTATTGAAGTATTGTGATAATTTGAAAAAAATTACTTACCTTGACTTATAGTCAAATAAAGATTAACTAAATAAATGATAAAAAAAAATCTAAGATTAACAATAAAAAAGTAAATTCATTGGAAAAAACAACTTTGGAAATTAGAGGACACTGCGTCCTTTTATATTTAGGGAAAATAACTGGCATAAAATATATCAATAATAGAGGGAAGGATTTATATTGCATTCATTTGTTTCCTTACTTTATAAAGGCTAGCAATAATAAATTGGTAAAGACTCAATGCAAGCAGATGATCAACTACATCATGAAAGAAAGTTTTTTTCTCAGATATTCCAAAATTACTCTCGAGGAGGTTAGTATTATTTCAAAATGGTCCTATTTATTAAGCTTTACAAATTGGTAAAAAGATTTAAAGCTATCATGGTGCATGGTAGGGGAGTCAGAAGGTATAAAATTGAGTAGAAGTTAATCAGCACCTGCAAATGATGTATCATATCATTATTGAAAACATACATAATAACCTTCAACTTTAATTGCAAGAAAAAGAATGATAACCATATATAATTTATATCCAATATGTGAATTTAGAAAGTTTCATTGAATTCAGGGCTTAAATTTATTTTCCATAACTGATTGTGGTCAAACATGATCAAGAAAGCAGATGAGAGCTTCTCTATTAAATTTTAATTGAACTAATAAATAAAAATACTATTATTGCAATATGTAATTAACCGTTTGTAAAAAATATTTGAATCACAAATTTTGTATTAAAAATGAAAGTTGATTTGTAAACAAAGAAAATTATATTTTGTCAAAATGTTAAACACTTTTTTTCTTAATCAAAAAAGTAAAATAACTCATAGAAGGTCTAAATTATCTCACTTGAAAGTATCCACTCATTTGTCAGCCAAGTCGTCAGTTCCTGCCTGAGTTAACAAGTCGTTTATATTTTTCTCCAAGTCGTCAACTCTGGTTCCCATATCATCGATTCTGCTGAGAATTTGATCAGACATTGTTTCAAATCTGTCCTGCATTGTCTGTAGCACTGCAGTCACCTGTAGTGATGGAGTAAGAACATTAAATTCGAGCTTGTAACAGATAGGCAGCTGTCAAGCTTCATCACCAAAAAATATTTTTAGAAACTTTCTTGAGAAGACATTAAAGGCAAGAATGTTAAATATTATTTGTTCTTCAAGAAGAATTTCTATAGATGATGGATAATTCAATGAATCTAATAAACACTATTACATTAGTAGCTTTGATTCTCTTCACTTTTTTAAATTAAGATATAAATACAATTAAATAACCCATGAAATAAAATCAAGCAAACTTACATATTCAGTTAATTCTTGCATATTTTTAGGTTCTGGAATATTGTCGGTATTGATTGCATCATTAACTCGGGGTTCCTCTGAATCTATTTGATCAGCCATTTTGCTTAGGATTTATAATTAGCTATAGATCTGAAAACAATAGAACTGGTTAATATATTTAATCACAAAGTATTTAAAACAATTTATTTGACTAATGTTAGAAGTGAAGAGTCCTCATTTGTCAAGAATTAATTTTCAAAAGAAATTATTTTTGTAACTATAGAGGCTTATTGCTAAGGAAGATGAAAAAGTAAGAAATTGGGGAAACAGCAACCGTCAGTTCCGCTTATTTTATTTATTTTTCTTTTGATACCTAAATTCATCATTAGAATTAGACACCAAAACCATGCATTACTATCTTGTAATTTGCTATATAGGAAACCGATTTTGGAAAACTACATCTATAATCTCTTTTAATGAATTTGTCTTGCGCTGTTAAATTGTAGCCAATTTGTAATATAGATTGATGATGTTGTGATATCGATTGATCACACTGCAATAACCCAAGATCAATTGATTACATTAGGTTATCTCGGACTGAATTTCATTGTGAATTCAACCGAATTGTTGTTGTAATTTTTTGCCATTTGATGATAAAATTCTAGCAAAGTTGACAGATTTTATCATTTTTAGCTAGGCTATTCTGCCTATTCACTACTAATTACTCCTATGTTACCATTAATTTTCTGTGGATAAATTTAGAAAATGTTGGTGGATCAGGCAGAATGCAGATCACTGATCAGCCAAATTATTGGAAATTGTTGGTGGATTTTTTTCAGCCTTTTGAAAAAGTCAGTGGGATTTTGTGCACTAAATACAGACTGGGCAATATCTATGAATCCATCATTTGCGCATCATCTACTAACTGCTGGCCGCTGCTAGTACAAGGGATATTTATATTTGAGCACAATAAAAAAATATTTATAATTTGGGAGCAAGTAAAGATGACGGACCAGGGTCCGTTAAATTTACTAGTTTAAATTCTGGTTCGTTATGTTTACTAGGTTCATTTCTGGTCCGTTAACTTTACTTCACTTGGGAAAAGTGTCCTGACCACTGACTGGGGTATAATTCCCTGACCACTGACCAGAATAAAAGTGTCCTGACCACTGACCGGGAGTATAATTCCCTGACCACTGACCGGGGTATAATTCTCTGACCACTGATCAAAATTAAAATGTACTGACCATTGACCAGAGGTATAATTCCCTGACCACTGACCAAAATTAAAGTGTCCTGACCACTGACCGGGGTATAATTCCCTGACCACTGACCGGGGTATAATTCTCTGACCACTGACCAAAATTAAAGTGTGCTGACCACTGACCGGGGTATAATTCCCTGACCACTGACCAAAATTAAAATGTACTGACCATTGACCAGAGGTATAATTCCCTGACCACTGACCGGGGTATAATTCTCTGACCACTGACCAAAATTAAAATGTACTGACCATTGACCAGAGGTATAATTCCCTGACCACTGACCAAAATTAAAGTGTCCTGACCATTGACCGGGGTATAATTCTCTGACCACTGACCAGAATTAAAATGTACTGACCACTGACCAGGGGTATAATTCTCTGACCACTGACCAGAATTAAAATGTACTGACCATTGACCAGAGGTATAATTCTCTGACCACTGACCAAAATTAAAGTGTCCTGATCATTGACCGGGGTATAATTCCCTGACCACTGACCAAAATTAAAATTTACTGACCACTGACCAGGGTATAATTCCTTGACCACTGACCAAAATTGAATTGTCCTGACCACTGACCGGGGTATAATTCCCTGACCACTGACCAAAAATAAAATTTACTGACCACTGACCAGGGTTTAATTCCCTGACCACTGACCAAAATTAAAGATTCCTGACCATTGACCGGGGTATAATTCCCTGACCACTGACCAAAATTGAATTGTCCTGACCACTGACCGGGGTATAATTCCCTGACCACTGACCAAAATTAAAATTTACTGACCACTGACCGGGGGTATAATTCCCTGACCACTGACCAAAATAAAAGTGTCCTGATCACTGACCGGGGTATAACTCCCTGACCACTGACCAAAATCAAAGTGTCCTGACCACTGACCGGGGTATAATTCCCTGACCACTGACCAGAATTAAAATGTACTGACCATTGAGCAGAGGTATAATTCCCTGGCCACTGACCAAAATTAAAGTGTCCTGACCATTGACCGGGGTATAATTCCCTGACCACTGACCAGGGTATAATTCCCTGACCACTGACCAAAATTAAAGTGACATGACCACTGACCGGGGTATAATTCCCTGACCACTGACCCTGACCAAAATTAAAATTTGCTGACCACTGACCAGGGTATAATTCCCTGACCACTGACCGGGGTATAGTTCCCTGACCACTGACCGGGGTAAAGTCCCTGACCACTGACCAAAATTAAAATTTTACTGACCACTGACCAGGGTATAATTCCCTGACCACTGACCAGAATTAAAATGTACTGACCATTGACCAGAGGTATAATTCCCTTACCACTGACCAAAATTAATAGTGTCCTGAACACTGACAAGGGTATAAATCCCTGACCACTGACCGAAATAAAGTCTTGACCACTGACCGGGGTATAATTCCCTTACAACTGACCAAATTAAAAAGTCCTGACCACTGATGGAGGGTATAATTTATTGGGGGTACGGTCAAGAGCCCCCCCGGTCACGAGCCCCCCTGGTCATGAGCCCCCCTAGGTCATAAGCAGAGATGGGCGAGATTGTACTTCCCCAAGTACCAAGTAAAAGTACTAAGTAACAAGTAAGTACTTCAAGTACTACTCGAAGTACTTTCTAAAAAGTACTTTGAATAATTACTTTGAAGTACTTTTTACAACTACTTGTTACTTCCCAAGTAAAAAGTACCTTATAAAGTACATTTTTTTCCTTTTATAATAAAATGACAGTCAGACTTACGACAATGTCGCTACGGTTGCTAGATGTTGCCAATTGCATTCAAGAGATTCTAATAGATTCATTCTATATGATCTCAGTAAAATTGAATCTTTTTCCATCTAGAAATGTATTGACAACACCGTACGCACTATCGAACTGGATAAAAACTGTTCGATTTTAGTGTTATTACTCACTAAAATATAGAGTTTGATAAGTCAGGAGAATTCTAACATGTTGGAAAATTGTTTGTAAACAGTAGAATCGAAACGAAGACATTGTATACTTTTATGTGAAGTCATGATATTTTATATATTCTGAATTACAGTCATGTATATGAGCTATATTGACCAATTGAGGTACAATGACTATAATTATTTTGTGATACCTAGATTATCCGCAACCAATTTTTTCCAAACGCGTACATTAAAATGAGTCACTGTGATGATGTACTACCAGAGAAAAGAGTCACTGTGATGATGTACCATCAGAGAAAAGTTACACTGTGATGATGTACTATCAGAGAAAAGAGTCACTGTGATGATGTACTATCAGAGAAAAGAGTCACTGTAATGATGTACTATCAGAGAAAAGAGTCACTGTGATGATGTACCATCAGAGAAAGGATACACTGTGATGATGTACTATCAGAGAAAAGAAGTCACTGTGATGATGTACTATCAGAGAAATGAGTCACTGTAATGATGTACTATCAGAGAAAAGAGTCACTGGTGGTGATGTACTATCAGAGAAAAGAGTCACTGTGATGATTGTACTATCAGAGACAAGAGTCACTGTGATGTTGTACTATCAGAGAAAAGAGTCACTGTGATGATGNCAGAGAAATGAGTCACTGTAATGATGTACTATCAGAGAAAAGAGTCACTGTGGTGATGTACTATCAGAGAAAAGAGTCACTGTGATGATGTACTATCAGAGAAAAGAGTCACTGTGATGATGTACTATCAGAGAAAAGAGTCACTGTGATGATGTACTATCAGAGAAAAGAGTCACTGAGATGATGTACCATCAGAGAAAAGAGTCACTGTGATGATGTACCATCAGAGAAAAGAGTCACTGTGATGATGTACAATCAGAGAAAAGAGTCACTGTGATGATGTACTATCAGAGAAAAGCGTCACTGTGATGATGTACTATCAGAGAAAAGAGTCACTGTGATGATGTACTATCAGAGTTGACAGTATAAATTATTAGTTTTTAAATTGTATAGTAAATGTACTTGGTACTTGAAAATACTTTAAAAAGTACTTGGTACTTGTACTTTGAAACTAATTTTTTATTTCAGTACTTGGGCAACTACTTCAAGTACTTTGATTTACGAGTACTTGTACAGTTGTACTTAGTACTTAAGTACTTTCAATGTACTTTTCGCCCATCTCTGATAGTAACTGACTTACCTAGGTAGTTAGTTTCTCGCTAATCTAGGTTGTTTGTGACTCACTAACCTAGGTAGTTAGTTACTAGCTAACCTAGGTAGTTTATAACCAACTAACCTAGGTAGTTACTTACTAGCTAGTCTAGGTTGATTGTGATTAACTACATCAGGTAGTTAGTTACTAGCTAACATAGGTAGATAGTTATTAGCTAACCTAGGTATTTGTGGCTAACTAACCTAGATAGTTAGCTACTATGGTTAATCTAGGTTGTTTTTGATTAATTATTAACTAGCCTAGGAGGCTAGTTAGTTAGTTACTTGCTAACCTAGGAAGTTTGTAACTAACTAATCTAGGTAGTTAGATACTACATGACCTAGATGGTTTGTGACTAACCAACCTAGATAGTTAGTTATGTACTAACTACCTCGATCATTTAAAAGTATATTTAAATAACCTAGGTATTTTTTGTTACTAACTACCTCATTTAAAGGTATTCTAGGTAACTACATTAGTTAGTTGTCACAAACTACCTTAGTTTGTTATTTGTTTGCTGTTTGGGTTTGGTCAATTATACCTACCCCTTGTCAGTGGTCGGGTGTAGGTCATAAGCCCCCCCGGTCATAAGTCCCCCCGGTCAAGAGCCCCCCTGTTTTTAAATCCTTATTTACCTATATTTAATCCTTATTGACACTTTTGTAGTTCATTACTGATTAGACATAAAATATATGGATATCGGAGGGCGTGCCGCCCCCTGAACCCCCCTACCAGATCATTAAACAATCATGAAGTGTGCAGTACAACAATCTAGCGGATACAACAAACTACATTAGCAACTCTCAGTTATTTCTATCTAAGTAGTTCTTCATTTGTTCAACTAGGTAAATAAGGATTAAAAAAACAAGGAGGGGGGCTCGTGACCGGGGGGGCTTATGACCTAGGGGGGCTCATGACCGAGGGGGCTCGTGACCGGGGAGGCTCGTGACCGGGGAGACTCGTGACCGGGGGGGTGGCTCTTGACCGTACCCCTCAGTGATCAAGGCTGTTTACATTTGGTCAGTGGTCAGGATCTTATACACCTGGTCAGTGGTCACGGCTGTTTGAGTTTGGATAGTGGTGAGGAAATAATTCCCTTGGTCAATTATCAGAACATTTTCATTTCAGTCAGTGGTCAGAGAATTATACCCCGGTCAGTGGTCAGGAGTTTTAATTTCGGTCAGTGGTCAGGGAATTATACCCCGGTCAGTGGTCAGGAGTTTTAATTTCGGTCAGTGGTCAGGGAATCATACCCCAGTCAGTGGTCAGGGAATTATACCCCAGTCAGTGGTCAAGACACTTTAATTTTGGTCAGTGATCAGAACAAGTTAATTTGGTCAGTGGTGAGGGAATTATACCCCGGTCAGTGGTCATTAAATTTTTAATTTGGTCTGTGGTCAGGACAATTTAATTTTGGTCAGTGGTCAGGGAATTATTCCCCGGTCAGTTGTCAGGACAATTCAATTTTGGTCAGTGGTCAGGGAATCATACCCCGTTCAGTGGTCAGTAAATTTTAATTTTGGTCAGTGGTCAGGGAATTATACCCCGGTCAATGGTCAAGACACTTTAATTTTGGTCAGAGGTCAGGAAATTATACCCTGGTCAGTGGTCAGGACAATTCAATTTTGGTCTGTGGTCAGGGAATTATACCCCAGTCAGTGGTCAGTAAATTTTAATTTTGTTCAGTGGTCAGGGAATTATACCCCAGTCAGTGGTCAGTAAATTTTAATTTTGTTCAGTGGTCAGGGAATTATACCCCGGTCAATGGTCAGGACACTTAAATTTTGGTCAGTGGTCAGGGAATTATACCCCGGTCAATGGTCAGGACACTTTAATTTTGGTCAGTGGTCAGAGAATTATACCCCCGGTCAGTGGTCAGGGAATTTTACCCCGGTCAGTGGTCAGGACAATTCAATTTTGGTCAGTGGTCAGAGAATTATACCCCCGGTCAGTGGTCAGGTCACTTTAATTTTGGTCAGTGGTCAGGGAATTATAGGTACCCCAGTCAGTGGTCAGTAAATTTTAATTTTGGTCAGTGGTCAATAAATTATACCCCGGTCTGTGGTCAGGACAATTCAATTTTGGTCAGTGGTCAGGGAATTATACCCCCGATCAGTGGTCAGGACACTTTGATTTTGGTCAGTGGTCAGGGAATTATACCCCGGTCAGTGGTCAGGACACTTTTATTTTGGTCAATGGTCAGGGAATTATACCCCGGACAGTGGTCAGGATACTTTTATTTTGGTCAGTGGTCAGGGAATTATACCCCGGTCAGTGGTCAGTAAATTTTAATTTTGGTCAGTGGTCAGGGAATTATACCCCGGTCAGTGGTCAGGACAATTCAATTTTGGTCAGTGGTCAGGAAACTGTACCCCGGTCAGTGGTCAGTAAATTTTAATTTTGGTCAGTGGTCAGGGAAATATACCCCGGTCAGTGGTCAGGACAATTCAATTTTGGTCAGTGGTCAGGGAATTTAACCCCCGTTCAGTGGTCAGGACAATTCAATTTTGGTCAGTGGTCAGAGAATTATACCCCGGTCAGTGGTCAGGACACTTTAACTTTGGTCAGTAGTCAGGGAATTTTACCCCGGTCAGTGGTCAGTAAATTTTAATTTTGGTCAGTGGTCAGGGAATTATACCCCGGTCAGTGGTCAGTACACTTTAATTTTGGTCAGTGGTCAGGGAATTATACCTCTGGTCAATGGTCAGTACATCTTATTTTTGGTCAGTGGTCAGGGATTTATCCCTCTGGTCAGTGGTCAGAACATTTTAATTTTGGTCAGTGGTCAGGGAATTATACCCCGGTCAGTGGTCAGGACATTTTAACTTTGGTCAGTGGTCAGGGAATTATACCACGGTCAGTGGTCAGTAAATTTTAATTTTGGTCAGTGGTCAGGGAAATATACCCCGGTCAGTGGTCAGGACAATTCAATTTTGGTCAGTGGTCAGGGAATTATACTCCCGGTCAGTGGTCAGGACACTTTGATTCTGGTCAGTGGTCAGGGAATTATACCCCAGTCAGTGGTCAGGACACTTTTATTTTGGTCAATGGTCAGGGAATTATACCCCGGACAGTGGTCAGGATACTTTAATTTTGGTCAGTGGTCAGAGAATTATACCCCTGGTCAGTGGTCAGGACACTTTGATTCTGGTCAGTGGTCAGGGAATTATACCCCGGTCAGTGGTCAGGACACTTTAATTTTGGTCAGTGGTCAGGGAATTATACCCCGGTCAGTGGTCAGGACACTTTAATTTTGGTCAGCGGTCAGGGAATTATACCCCGGTCAGTGGTCAGCACACTTTAATTTTGGTCAGTGGTCAGAGAATTATACCCCTGGTCAGTGGTCAGGACACTTTGATTTTGGTCAGTGGTCAGGGAATTATACCCCGGTCAGTGGTCAGCACACTTTAATTTTGGTCAGTGGTCAGAGAATTATACCCCGGTCAGTGGTCAGGACACTTTGATTTTGGTCAGTGGTCAGGGAATTATACCCCGGTCAGTGGTCAGGACACTTTAATTTTGGTCAGTGGTCAGGGAATTATACCCCGGTCAGTGGTCAGCACACTTTAATTTTGGTCAGTGGTCAGAGAATTATACCCCTGGTCAGTGGTCAGGGCTCTCTATCTTCTTCGGGCGTCAATGGATATCAATATATAATATGACTCAGTATTTTAAATTGGTCAGTGGTCAGTGGATTATACCCTTCAATTTGACTCAATAAATTCAGTTGGTCAGCGGTCAGGTGATTATACCTTTCCATTTGACTCAATACATTTATTTGGTCAGCGGTCAGTGGATTATACCTTTCCATTCGACTCAATACATTTATTTGGTCAGCGGTCAGTGGATATACCTCTCAATTTGACTCAATACATTTATTTGGTCAGCGGTCAGTGGATTATACCTTTCCATTTGACTCAATACATTTATTTGGTCAGTGGTCAGTGGATTATACCTCACAATTTGACTCAATACTTTATGTTGGTCAGCGGTCAGGGGATTAACCTGTGCCTTATTCAACCCCAGTCCACTGTCCATACTGCCTACTTATAACCTCTATCATACCAATCATCTGACTGGCTTCATTCATACTTCTAGCAAGCAGCAGTCCATCGTCAGCATAGAACAAGACAGGGACTCTGGTGAAACCACTCACATACCCAATATTTCTCCAGAATTATCCGGAGACAATTTTTAAATTAATCCCTATGTTTACATGTAATTAGTGGAGACTTGGCAGCTGTGATATCTAAACTTAATTACTATTCCTTCCAAACTTTTGTTAGCTACTGGCACAAAGTTTCCAACAAAGAATTAAGATGAGCTACAAGATTACTTGGCTACTGCTATCCTATTTAACAATTAACATGGTAGGTACACCGAACCTATCTCAGGCTAGGTATCTATAAGCTACTGCTAGCCTATCTTAGTCTCAGATCTGCAAGAAAACCCCTCTGCTCTACCTCAATTATAAATCTCTGAGAGTCAGCAGACACATTGGGCAGAGTGGCAAGAAATCCTCTATTTTTCTATCTAGCTAGGTACACTGAACAAAATAAACCTAAATATAGAAGGAAATTAAGGATTGTTCACACAGAAAATGTTCCATATTCTGCAGACTTGAAAATAATTGAAAAACATTTATATCTTTGTATTCTGGCACATTTTGGCAATATTTACCTAGGTGCCCCCCCTCTCTCCTAAATGTCAGAACAAACTAACAACAAAAGTTAGTCGTCCAAACAGTACATTTTTTATAGCAAAATATGTGATTTGGTGACGTCAGATCCTCATATCTCCCTCACCGCCTATAAACAACGAAAGCGGCTAAGCTGAAGAAGCAGGATATAGCTAATTGACTATCCTGACAAGAAGAAGGAGTAAACAAATAATAATTTAATAAATAATAATAATTATTTGATAATTATAATATAACATACTATACCCGGTAAGCCGTTATGTTCCTGTAGGTACCCTGTTTGAAACAGACCGATAATTCGTAATTTATCTTCCGCAGTTTCTCTTATATCTATTTAACAAGATTATGTGGAAAACACTTTAGCTTGTCATCAAATCCCTCGTCCAATATCTTGACGTCATCAAATCGCTCGTCAAATATATTTACGACGTCATCAAATCGCTCTTGCGGAATTTGCGATATAAGTATATACCAATTGACGTCATCAAATCGCTCTTCCGATATAAGTATATAGTGACGTCATCAAATCGCTCTTCCGATACAAGTATATAGTGACGTCATCAAATCGCTTTTCCGATATATTGGCGTCCGATATATTTCCACTACCATTGGCGATGGTCGGAGCCAGACGTACGATTTCTTGAAGAATTGGTGTGAAAAAGTGAAACAAGTGCGTTTTTTATCTAAAACTATACATATTTGAATGGTTGTTCCGTACTCAGAATTCATTAAAATTATTAATCTATTATACAATATGAAAATATTTTAATATAATTGTTTTTCCGCTGAAAAAACAGACAAAAAATCAAGAGCTGTGCACTCCGCCGATTAGTGTGAGGAAAGAACAATTTCTGTCTTTCTTCTTCAATATCTCTTAAACGGTAGATTAAACACATGCGTGATACAACTTTTCTTTCTTCAAACTTCAATAATCTATCGAAAGATGTCAATTTTTTTTCTAAATAACCGTTTTCCGCTGCAAAATAGACAAAAAACTAACTGCTATTCACTACGAAAATTAGCAATGGAAGGAACAATTTCTGTCTTTCTTCTTGGATATCTCTTAAACAGTTAATTAAACACAAGCGTGATACAACTTTTGTTTCTTCAGAATTCAATAATCTATCGAATGGTATCAAAAAAATTACATAAAATTTTCTTTTCCGCTGCAAAATGAACAAAAAACTAACTTTCCGTTGTCCGTTGATTAATGGGCACTGGTTAACATTTTCATCCGCTTCGATTACTGTTGCTAAAATCAGAACAAACATAATATTCCAATAATAAAATAAGAAATAAATAATATAAAATGTCAATTATTTATAAAATAGGTTTCATGACACTGCAATGCTATATCAATTTTTTTAATGTTACCGATTTTACAAATTTATATAGCCTAGTAAGTACCTACTGGCCTACCTACCTACTGACTACTGTGTACCTATTACAAAATTAGCAGGTACTAGGTACCTATACTATACAGAGTCTTAAGAAAACTTTAAAAATTCATTTCTTTTAAAGTTCTACCTCAATCAGTTATTATTTAATTTTTAACAAATATACTTTTTAATTTCAGAGATGATTTAATTTTAGAAGTCAAAACTTAACCTTTGTTAAATAATAAATTATTATTACCTAGGTTCTCTGAAATTAAAAAAATATATATATAGGTATATACATATTTTTCAAAATTGCAATACCTAATAACTAATTAGTATGTAGGAATAATTATATTTAGAAATAAATTATTTTGATAGGTACATTTCTATTCGTTTAACCTGTTATATTCAATGAACCTTGCATCAAATCGCTTGTCTGAAATATTGACCTCATCAAATCACTCGTCCGATTTATATGGTATCATCAAATCGCTCTTCCAATACCTATAAATCTATAATGACGTCATCAAATCATTCCTCGTGCGTGTTGTGGTGCCCTATACCTTGAGTCTACTAAACAGACGTACATAGCCTAGGCTGCTAGGCACAAATCACTATTAGATATATCTAACGTAGGGTCACGCAGGTATATAGCGGCCCTTTAATTTTTAATTGCGGCCTTCTCAAGACTGAGAGTCTCTAAATCGAAATTACATTAAAAAGTAGCATAGTTTCCAAAAAAGGCAGTGCATGCTATAATCTATTAGTTTAAGTTTTCAAAGTGTGTTTTGAAGCTATGATGTTTCTGTTGTTGGAGGCCGCAGTTAGTGTGCCGCAATTTACCTGCTTGACCCTAGGTACATAGGTTCTATTGTGTTTCAGAGTAGAAATGCGTCTAATGAGGGTACCTAATATAAGTAGTGAGGATAATAGGTAGTACAAACCAGTTCATAAAATGATTAAATACATAGGTATTACAAACATAGGATGATATGAACAACCTAGCCTAGTTGTTAGGAAGGAAAGCAGTTTTACAGTTCCAAAGTGTGTCCTGTTGATCCTAAGTGTGTCCTTTTGCTAGACTGCAGAATATGGAACATTTTTCCAAGACTCTCTAGTCAGTCTCTGCGACCAGTCTGAAACCCGAGCCTAATTTTAGAAATTGGAGATCTCTGCGGGAAGATTATGAAATAATTTCTATGTTACCATTAATTTAGCTGCAGGAGATTTTGAATCTTCTGATCTTAATTTAAAATCTCTGTGGGACAAGAGACACATTATGATCCTATTATCCTAAATGTGTCTACCTATGATGCTATCATCCTAAGTGTGTGATTGTGTGCTGTTGATCCTAACTTCCTAAGTAAGGTCAAGCAGGTAAATTGCAGCCCACTAGCACTAACTAACTGCGACCTCTAACAGCACTAACATCAAGAATTGGCTTACAATTTTCCAGCCTCTGAAAAAAGGAAAAGGATTACCTAAGAGGAGTCAGAGGACATAGGGTCATGCAGGTAAATTGCGGCCCTTTAATTTTTAATTGCGGCCCTCTCAAGATAGTCTCTACCTAAAACATTCTGAATCGAAATTTCATTAAAATTTTGCATAGCTATGAAAATAAGCGCAGTTCATGTTATAATTTATTAATTTGAGTTTTTAACGTGTGTTTTGAATTTATGATGTTTGCTGTAAGAGGCCGCAGTTAGTCAGTGTGCCGCAATTTACCTTCTTGACCCTAGCTTCAAAACACTCGTTAAAAACATGAAGTAATAAATTTTAGCATGTACGGTGCTTATTTTGATAGCTATGCAACATTTTAATGTAGGTAATTTCGGTTCAGAATGTTTTAGAGACTCTCTTGAGAAGTTGAGAGGGCTGCAATTAAAAATTAAGGGGCTGCAATTTACCTGCATGACCGGATGACCCTATGTCCTCTGACTCCTCTTAATCCTTTTACTTTTTTCAGAGGCTGGAAAATTGTAAGCCAATTCTTGAGCTAAAATTTCACAAATTTCTGAGCCCAGCCAATTTGGCTCATATTTTGAAGATTCAAAGCCAAAATTAACATGGGAACATAGGAATTAATTCAAAATTTTAAGCCAAATTAGACATACCTATCTGTGTTTTGACCTTTTGAAATGATGAAATCTAAGCCAATTAATTTTCCTCAACTGACATATTCTGTAACATGCCCATGGAATTCCTGTCTATTGTCTACATGTGACCTCTTGATCCTGTTTATGTGTGTTCTCTTTATCCTAAGTGTGATCCTATTCCTAAGTGTGTTCTCTTGATCCTAAGTGTTATCTTGATCCTAAGTTTGTTCTCTTGATCCTGCGTGTGTCCTATTAATTCTATGTGTGCCCCTTGTTTTCCTATGTGTGTCTTCTTTATCCTATGTGTGTCCTCTTGATCCTACATGTGTCCTCTTGATCCTACATGTGTCCTCTTGATCCTACATGTGTCCTCTTGATCCTACATGTTTCCTATTGATCCTACGTGTGTCCTCTTGATCCTACGTGTGTCCTCTTGATCCTACGTGTGTCCTCTTGATCCTACGCCAGTCTGTATTTGGTGCACAAAATTCCACTGACTTTTTGAAAAAGCTGAAAAAATCCACCATAAATTTCCAGTAATTTGGCTGATCCACCAACATTTTCCCAATTTTTCCACCGAAAATTAATGGTAACATAGGAATAAATAGCTAAAATTCCACCGACTTTGCCAGAACATTATATTCAAAGGGGAAAAAATTCCACCGACATGTCGGTGGAATTTACCACGAAATACAGACTAGAATTCCTACGTGTGTCCTCTTGATCCTAAGTGTGTCCTCTTGATCCTAAGTGTGTCCTCTTGATCCTAAGTGTGTCCTCTTGATCCTAAGTGTGTCCTCTTGATCCTAAGTGTGTCCTCTTGATCCTAAGTGTGTCCTCTTGATCCTAAGTGTGTCCTCTTGATCCTAAGTGTGTCCTCTTGATCCTAAGTGTGTCCTCTTGATCCTAAGTGTGTCCTCTTGATCCTAAGTGTGTCCTCTTGATCCTAAGTGTGTCCTCTTGATCCTACGTGTGTCCTCTTGATCTTACGTGTGTCCTCTTGATCCTACGTGTGTCCTCTTGATCCTACGTGTGTCCTCTTGATCTTACGTGTGTCCTCTTGATCTTACGTGTGTCCTCTTGATCTTACGTGTGTCCTCTTGATCTTACGTGTGTCCTCTTGATCTTACGTGTGTCCTCTTGATCTTACGTGTGTCCTCTTGATCTTACGTGTGTCCTCTTGATCTTACGTGTGTCCTCTTGATCTTACGTGTGTCCTCTTGATCTTACGTGTGTCCTCTTGATCTTACGTGTGTCCTCTTGATCTTACGTGTGTCCTCTTGATCTTACGTGTGTCCTCTTGATCTTACGTGTGTCCTCTTGATCTTACGTGTGTCCTCTTGATCTTACGTGTGTCCTCTTGATCTTACGTGTGTCCTCTTGATCTTACGTGTGTCCACTTGATCTTACGTGTGTCCTCTTGATCTTACGTGTGTCCTCTTGATCTTACGTGTGTCCTCTTGATCTTACGTGTGTCCTCTTGATCTTACGTGTGTCCTCTTGATCTTACGTGTGTCCTCTTGATCTTACGTGTGTCCTCTTGATCTTACGTGTGTCCTCTTGATCTTACGTGTGTCCTCTTGATCTTACGTGTGTCCTCTTGATCTTACGTGTGTCCTCTTGATCTTACGTGTGTCCTCTTGATCTTACGTGTGTCCTCTTGATCTTACGTGTGTCCTCTTGATCTTACGTGTGTCCTCTTGATCTTACGTGTGTCCTCTTGATCTTACGTGTGTCCTCTTGATCTTACGTGTGTCCTCTTGATCTTACGTGTGTCCTCTTGATCTTACGTGTGTCCTCTTGATCTTACGTGTGTCCTCTTGATCCTAAGTGTTTCCTCTTGATCCTAAGTGTTTCCTCTTGATCCTAAGTGTTTCCTCTTGATCCTAAGTGTTTCCTCTTGATCCTAAGTGTTTCCTCTTGATCCTAAGTGTTTCCTCTTGATCCTAAGTGTTTCCTCTTGATCCTAAGTGTTTCCTCTTGATCCTAAGTGTTTCCTCTTGATCCTAAGTGTTTCCTCTTGATCCTAAGTGTTTCCTCTTGATCCTAAGTGTTTCCTCTTGATCCTAAGTGTTTCCTCTTGATCCTAAGTGTTTCCTCTTGATCCTAAGTGTTTCCTCTTGATCCTAAGTGTTTCCTCTTGATCCTAAGTGTTTCCTCTTGATCCTAAGTGTTTCCTCTTGATCCTAAGTGTTTCCTCTTGATCCTAAGTGTTTCCTCTTGATCCTAAGTGTTTCCTCTTGATCCTAAGTGTTTCCTCTTGATCCTAAGTGTGTCCTCTTGATCCTAAGTGTGTCCTCTTGATCCTAAGTGTGTCCTCTTGATCCTAAGTGTGTCCTCTTGATCCTAAGTGTGTCCTCTTGATCCTAAGTGTGTCCTCTTGATCCTAAGTGTGTCCTCTTGATCCTAAGTGTGTCCTCTTGATCCTAAGTGTGTCCTCTTGATCCAAATGTGTGTCCTCTTGATCCAAATGTGTGTCCTCTTGATCCAAATGTGTGTCCTCTTGATCCAAATGTGTGTCCTCTTGATCCAAATGTGTGTCCTCTTGATCCAAATGTGTGTCCTCTTGATCCAAATGTGTGTCCTCTTGATCCAAATGTGTGTCCTCTTGATCCAAATGTGTGTCCTCTTGATCCAAATGTGTGTCCTCTTGATCCAAATGTGTGTCCTCTTGATCCAAATGTGTGTCCTCTTGATCCAAATGTGTGTCCTCTTGATCCAAATGTGTGTCCTCTTTATCCAAATGTGTGTCCTCTTTATCCAAATGTGTGTCCTCTTGATCTCAAGTGTGTCCTCTTGATCTCAAGTGTCTCCTCTTGATATAAATAACATTGATATAGTGTGTTGAATAGAGTACATAGATGCATAGAAACAAGAAGATATGGAAAGTATGTAGAATTATTCTACAGAATTAATGTTGTCAGCAATTGCTATAGGTAGCTAGTAACATTTAAAAAAATATTTGCCTACTATTTTAATAATTAATGAAATTAATATCAATAAACTATAGGATTGATAGCCTAATAGAAAGATGGTATCCAACATACAACTATTGGTCATAAAATTCATTGTCAGGTCCTGGTCTTCCACCCTTCTCCTGATGATGAATAGAAATCTTTCTATTCGAAAGCTTGAAACCAAAAATACCTTCAACGCTGAGTTTAAATAACCTCTAAGAACTTTTCATCTTCATCTGCATTGTGGCTTTCTTCTAAATTTCCTGTTCTGCCTATTCTGGTTCTTATTGTTAATTAACGGTTATTTTCTGTACTATGGAAGTATCCTCATTCCTAAGGAAGACAATTGATCGATATTGGCATATTGCAGACTGGTCAAAGACTATTCACATTCTCATGACTGTAATTCATCAAATAATTAATTAGATTACGTGCACTCTGTAGAGTGAATAAATTCGCCGCCACTTTCACCTGTTCTCTCCCAAAATCTAACAAACTGGTAACTTGATAAGTTACCCACCAGGTTTCATGCAATATAGTTTAATACTTTTTGAGTTATTAAGTTATAAGTGACCTTGACCTTTAACCCGATCGCTCCTTAAAATCTAACAAAATGGTTCCTGTATATTGACCAATTGTCCCATTAAATTTTAGACAATTTGGTTGAATGCTTTTTGAGTTATAAATGGCCTTGACCTTGATCTTTGACCTTTAACCCGATCGCTCCTTAAAATCTAACAAAATAGTTCCTGTATATTGACCAATTGTCCACCAAGTTAAATGCAATATGGTTCAATGCTTTTTGAGTTATAAATGACCTTGATCTTTGACCAGATCGCTCCCAAAATTCTACCAAAAGGTCACTGGACATTGAACAATCGTTTCACCAAATTTCAGGCAATTTGGTTGAACACTTTTTAATTATGCGAATAACAAGATGATAATTAAATAAATTCCAGGTAAAACATGACCTTCCACAAATTTGCGAAGGTAATTATTGACCTTTGTGTTCAATTATGCATAGGCAATTTGCCTATAATAATATATTAGAAAACTACTTTTTTATTTTTCATTTTCTAATTGTCGTCATATCTCAAAAAGTACTTCGAATTTCTAAAAACGGTTTACACAGTTAATTTCTAAGACCACTTTTACATATTGTAGATATTTTTTCTATTCGATTAATGCAAATTTTATTTATTTATTTATTTTGATGTTACCATGTATTTGCCGATTTGAATTAAATCCCTATCTATTCCATTAAATTTCGTAAAACAAATCGATAACATTCACTAGGACCATAGGTCGAAGGTCTCCAGAAAATAATTTCAGCCCATTCTGTTGGATAGTCTCTGAAAATATCCTGGAAAGTATGTCAAATTAATTCCTATGTAGCTATCCCATCATAAATCAAGTGTTAATAATTTGAAAACCCATTCGAATTTCGAAAATTCCTTTTAACACGTTGTTTGGGGGCCGTGTTCCCGAACATTAGAGTTTATCAGTTATTTTCCAATAAGTAGCTTGCTTAAGATATGCTAAATCTGTTTTATTGACTATTATCTTGAGATGAAAACTATTGTTGAGTAGAAGTAAGAATCTTAGTTTTTTCTTTAGTTTTATTCAAGATCTTCAAAATAACTAGGCTGTAACAAACAAATAAACTAGTTTCAATAATTCATCCTAATACACAAAAAAATATAAACAAACAGAAAGGTAGACACTTACCCTGGTTATTACAATCAACACAGAAGACACAACTCAATTTTGTAACACATTTTGTTAATGGTTCATTATACAGTATAGCTATAATAAAGCTTAAATTCAATTGTATCTGTGAAATACATAAGACATTAGGAATCAGCTTACACAAATTTCACAAATTAAGGTTTATCACATGAGTGCAAAGTTAGGTCTACACACTACACCAACAAGACTAAGACTGACTGTTTATTGTGACTCCTACCTATGAATTAAACTTTACAACTCTGTTACTAATTAATTATCAAGCATCACCTACAAGTAACATACATTTTACACCTGTACTAATAATTATTTCATTTCAGATTTACTAATTTAATAAATTTTAGATTTACATATTTTAATAATCTAATAATAAACTTTTAATTTCAGATTTTACAAATTATAAATTATGACTATATTTATTTATTAATTAAATATTTCTATCTTTTAGGTTTTACATTTATTATTTTAAAAGAATATATAAATATATATATGCATCCTATAACAACATTAAATTTTACACCACTTTCTAAAAAGTTCTAAATTTTCAAGTCTGTGGGTCTAACCGTTTGTGAGTAATATTGCTCCAAGTAACACACATACAGACAGACACACACACACAGATGTGGTGTATTATATATATAGATTTCTATCAAACTGACTGTATCCTATTTACTTACAGAATCATTTAGTCATTTATTTAACCCTTTTAGCTATCTTATTCAGCTACAATGAGTAACATATACATTCAGGAGCCCCCTACAAATGGAAAAGTGAGATTATTTAATGTATTATAGCTACTGGTAACTTTCAAATACATACAGTTTTTGCATTACCCTCATTATCAATTATCAAGTTCCAATATTTTGTCTAATGTTAATGAGCTATTGTAAGTTCTGAGTTTTCCAGACTTTTCCACATTTTCAATCCTGCAAGAAAAAGTATAAAATAGTTATTTAACTTCCTTTTTCTTATCAAATTGAAAACGGGGAATTGGTCAGTTCAAATCGTCTTCACAACAAGTAGTTACATGGTACATCTCTATCTTGTAACCTTGTTGATATTTTAGATTGCATGTCTGATATTATTATTGCATCGAAGTTCAATTTAATTAGTGATATTTCTATTTTAATTCCTACTCAATTAGTTATGTATATGTCCAATGAATCATTATAAGCTCTTACATTAATGTTATCACATTGTGAAATTTTTATATTCCTGTAATAACCAATAAATTGTTTTCTATTTGAAGGTAGTCCTGTCTACCTCCATAGGAGACATAGAAGTGGAACTATGGTCCAAAGAAGCGCCTCTTGCTTGCCGCAATTTTGTGCAGTTGTGCATGGAGAATTACTACAACAACACAATATTCCACAGAGTAATTCCTGGCTTCATTGCTCAAGGAGGTGATCCTGAGGGTACTGGAGTTGGTGGGGAGAGTATTTACGGAAAACCTTTCAAAGTGAGATCAAAATCTTGTATAGGGTGAGTTTCTGAAATATCAGTCAGTTTCACATCTCCGGTCATATAAGAAAAAACGATATATATATAGCTATATATAATACCTACAGATGTTGTGGATACCAATAATATTTATATATTATTAATAATATATATTTAATTATATTTAAAATTATGATAGTTTTTCATATATGATTAATGGTGTGAAGCTGACCGATGATTAGTAACTTATCCATGTATTTTCTTTTATTTTCCATTAATATATATTTTGTTAAAAATAATTGTGAAAAAATTGCTCACGGACAAGTAGCTAATGTGTTTTACAAATTACTTACCCGCTGCAATCTGTTTTCAGGATGAGTTTCACTCTCGTCTGCGTTTTGTCAGGCGTGGTCTCGTGGGTATGGCAAACTCAGGTCCTGACGACAATGGGGCTCAATTTTTCTTCACTTTAGGTAATTTTATATTATTTATAATTTAATTCCTTATTATTCGATTCCAATGGTTGATTTTCATAAAAATTCCCAATGAAATTTTATAATCCTTCATTTTTAAATTTTATATTTTTCAGTCATATCAATTTGAAAGCATTTCTTAAAATAAGTTCAACATAAATGATAACACCTGACCTAAACTTTTGGACCAATAAACATCAATCTTCGAAATTGAATCAATCTAAATATCATCAGAATTAAAACAGGTATTTAATTCACTCAAAAATTTAACCTATAATTTAATTTAATGTTTCAGGTCCTACTAAAGAGCTTCAAAATAAGAATACAATATTTGGCAAAGTCACAGGTGATACTCTTTACAATCTGCCGAGGTTTGAAGAGGGGGAGATAGATAAGGTAAAGTCAACTTTATTATCTGTATCTATTACTATCTAATGGTTATCAATAAGTTTTAAATCTAGTAATTATTTCAACTCAGGTAAAATACTTTGGTTCATAAGCTCTCCATTTGTCTCTCCAAAGGAAGCTAAATTTCTCTCCATAATGATGAAATTATCATAAATTCTCTCCAAAAATGACATTGATAATTCCCCTCTATTTGCAATTGAAGAACTCAAAATAGCTGTCAATAACTCTCCAGATAAATGGCGAGAAAGGCCATACTTTATAACCTGGATGTTAACCCATATTGTTCACATACTTTTTCCCGCCCTCAGGATGACCGTCCAGTGTACCCGCATAAAATAACAAAGACGGAGGTGTTGATAAATCCTTTCACGGATATTGTGCCTCGTGAAAAGATTCAGAATGAGATTTCAAAGGAAGAAAGGAAAAAGAAGAAGAAGAAAGGCATCAAGAACTTCTCCCTTCTATCGTTTGGAGGGGAAGCGGAGGAAGAGGAGGAAACTGTCATATCTGCCAATAAAGAGTTGGGGGGAGGGGGTGGAAGTGAGCCATCTTTGGTGGATTTTGCCAATGTGGAGGAAGAGGAGAAAGAAAAAGCTAAAGCCAAGGAGAGAATCAAGGATAAATTGAGACTTCTCGCGAGTGGAGGCGGTGAAAAGGAAAATAAAACGGAAGGAGATAAACTCGGAGAGAGTTCTCATTCCGCTAGTCATCATAAAAGTCACAAGAAAGATAAAGGAGAATCTAAAAGAAAGCGTGAAGAAAAGTCAGATGGAAAACAAAAGAAAAAACATAGATCAGAATCTGCTGATGAAAATAGTGAACCAGTTTCTAATGTTGAAAGTAGAGATAAAACTACTCAGAGAGAAAACAGTCAAGAGAAGTCTGGAAAAGATAGAAAAGAAGTTAGGGATGAGATAAAACAGTTACAAAGAGAATTATATGGCAAAAGTAAAATAGAGAATGAGGTAAAAGAAAATAAAGCTAAAGAGGAGAAAGCTGATAAGAAGTCAAGTGCTGTTCAAGATTTCCTAGTGGAGAAACAAAAGTAAGTGATTAATAGATAATGAAATTATATCATATAGCTAATGTGGAGATTAAATATTACTAAGAAAAATAAAATGTTGCTTAAATTACAAGATATGGAAAAAATAAGTGGTACCTTGAACCCAAAGGAATATAAATATTAAAATAAAATAATTAGTCTCATATTATTTATTCTTGAAATATATCTTCAGATAAAGAAGAACTCGTATTACACTCTACAGTCTCCTACATTGAGTTTCTGTTTATTTTGAACTTCAATTAATAATTGATATGATTTCTATAAATATATTACATACTTAGGCAGCTTTATTATGGGTGATTAAAAACTTAACTGGTTTGTAGCTACCAACGGTCACATAAAATATGGTTAGATAAACATAATGTAGAACTTTCATACCTTTAAATTAGCTATAACTTTTATAACTATGTAGCAAGTAAAATAATAAAACCAATCCTTTCTAAATAAGATGCATGATTTCTCCCTTTCTCAGGTACATCTCTGACAACTCTAAAGCTCTCACCAAGAAAACAAAAAAGAAAGAAAGTTTCAGTTTGTCCATTTTGGAAAAGTTCAAAAATAAAGTAAGAAAAGCAATTGAAGAAGAAGATGATGATAAAGAGGATGAAAGTAAACAAGAGGAAGATTGGTAAGTGTGATAAATTCTAGCACTGAATATTTATATCTTTTATTCATTTAATTGCAGGGTTTAACATATTTCATGAGTTTGTGTTCATCGTGTGCGGTCGCAACGTGTCTCTTTCGTCGGTGAAGTTCTATTTTATTTTTGTGAAGTCAAGATAAGTGATGGGGGGTGTAGAAAGATCACCAACCAAGCCCCGATCAAAGGGGGTTACCTCAGATGCCAGTGCAAAACCCATGCCCTCTGGTGCCTTTGGAGCTTTTAGCCTGAATGATAATCCGAGAGAGATGGCAGGGGTATGTGGGGGGGTTGGATGTGGTAAGAGGGTGGGGGAGAGACAAAATGGAATCCAATGTGATGTTTGCGATAAATGGTATCATTGCGGGTGTGGTGGGTTAAGCAAGAAGGATTTTGAGAGTTTTAAGAGCTTGGCGGATAGCACGATGTGGGTGTGTGGTAATTGCGAGGAGTTTGTGAAGGGAGCGAAGGATAGGATGAAAAGCTTAGAAGAGGAAAATAGGTATTTGAGGAAATTAAATGAGGAGATGAAGGGAGAAATGGAGAGATTCTTTGTAGAACTAAGGAAAGTAAAGAGTGAAGTAAAGAGAGAAATTAAGGAGGAAGTGATTGCAGAAATTAAGGAAGAAATAGGGAGAAAATTGGTAATGGGAGAAAGACCAACAGAAGAAATTAACTTAGATGTTAGAATGGAGGCAGAAGTAGGGAAAAAAGAGGAAATTGTGAAGGAGATAAAAGAGGAAGTGATGAGTGAAGTGAAGGAGGATGATGAGAGAAAGAAGAGAGTTTGCAATTTGGTGGTGTACGGTTTGGGGGAGGGAGGAGACAGAGATGATAGGGAGAAGTTGATAGAAATAATTGAGGTTAAGTTAGGTATAAGAAATACACACATTGCTGAAATTACTAGATTGAGAGGGGGGAAAGGACGAGAGGAAGAGAACAATAATAGGGAAGTGCCGACACTGGTCAGAATGGAGACGGTGGGTCAGAAGTGGGCGGTGATAGGAAAAGCGAAAAATTTGAGGAAGATGGGAGATAGGTTTAAGAGGGTTATGATAATGCCTGATTTAACTAGAAATGAAAGAATAGAGGATAAGAAAATTAGGGAAGAATTGTGGAAAAGGAGAGGGGAGGGAGAGAATATATACATAAAAAAGGGAAAGATAGTAAAGAGGGTGGAGAGCTGGCAAAGGGAACAAACAAGTACATCAGTAGAAGGAGGAAAGGTAGAACAAAAACCTGGCGATACGAATAACAAATGAAGGGTAGAGAATGTGAAAGGGGATGGAATGGAGGAGTATAAGGGACTGAGATTGAGAGGTGGTAGAGTGGGAGGGGGAGGTAGTCTGGTGAGAATCGATATGATAAATGTGCAGGGACTGACTGACGTGAAGGCTATAGATGTTATGAGAAGAATGGGAGAAGAGAAGGAGGCGAATGAAGTAAGGATAATTGGATTGGTTGAAACTCATGAAAAATTCAAAAGAGTGGAGTGGGGAGATGATGTTAATATAATAGATAGGATGAGAGAGATGAGTGATAAGAAGGGGGGAGGAATGATGATGCTAACAAGTGATGAGGGGGAAGTGGAGATGGAGAAGATCGACTGTGACTGCAGAGATTTACTGGCATCAGAGGTGAGGGTGGGAAAATTTTGTTTCTGGATGGTTCTAGTGTATATGGACACTAGGGATTTGGACAGGAATAGGGAAATATATAGATATTTGGATCAGATTTTGGGAAGGATGCCAGAGAACAGGGCTCTTGTTGTTCTAGGAGATTTTAATGGGCATGTAGGTTTTTTGGGGGAACAGGAATTAAATAGGAATGGGGAAATTATGTTGGACTTCTTGCAGAAGTGGAACTTGGTGATGCTAAATGTGGATGAGAGATGTGAGGGGAAGTATACCAGAGTGCAGGGGAATGAAAGAAGTGTAATTGATTATTATTTGGTGAATGAGATGATGTATAGGAGATTTGAGGGGATGGTTATAGACGAGAGGAAGGAAATGTTTGATATGTCGGACCACTGCTACATGTCTGGAGTTTTCAGAGTGAAGGAAGAAAAGTTAAAAAGAAGGGAATGTGAATATGATGAGAATAGTTACTATAAGGTGGATGATGAAACTATGATGAATGAATTTGTGAGCAAGGTGGAAGGAGAGATAGATAGAATAGTAAATATGGATATAAATGATTGGGAGAGAATAGTACAGGAAAAAGCTAATGAATGTCTGAGAAGAAATGGTAGGAGAAGGATAGGAAAAATTAGTAGGAGGGTGATTGATCAACCATGGATGAATAGTGAAATCAGAAGGGAAATAAAATACAGGAGAGTTCTAAACAGAAGGAAAAGGAGAGTAGAAGGTGAGGAGAGAGATAGAGCATGGACTCTTTATAGAGAGCAAAAAGAAAAAGTAAAGAGGTTAGTGAGGGAGGTGAAGATGGGATATGAGAGAAGAGTAGCTGAGGAAGTGAGATTGAATAAAAATGGCAAGAAGAAGTGGAAAATGATTGAGAAACTCCAAGGGAGAGAGTCTCAGAAAAAAAGAGCAAAGTTATATGGAGTAAATGGAGAAGAAATAGGAGAAGAATTAGAAAGGGAGTTGATGATGAGTGGTTGGAAAGAGATATATCAAAAGATGGAAAATAGAGTAGAGGAAGTTTGGAATGGAGAGAGAAGGCAACAATATGAAAGAGACAGAGAAATTGGAATTCAGGTTCTAGAAAGAAGAAGAATTGAGAGAGAGGACAGAAGTATACCAGGAGTTGTAAGGTTGAGGGTGGTGTCGGGTGTGGAGGAGTGGATGGGTGATGTTGAGTTCGTGAAGGAGGATGTGGAGAGGAGAATAAAGAAAGTGAAAGGTGGAAAGCAACCAGGCCCTGATGGTATTAAGGGAGAACTATATAAGGCTATGTGTAGGAGTGAGAAATGTTTGGAGGGTATGGTTGAGGTGTACAATGGGGTGCTGGAAAGAGGTAGGGTTAGGGAGGAGTGGAAGAAATCAAAAACAGTAATGATTCCCAAGGTAAGCAAGCCACAGGCTATGCAGCATAGACCTGTGGCTCTAACAAATGTAGGGTACAAGCTGTTCATGGGTATGGTCAAAGATAGATTGGTGGGACAGGAGATGTTTGATGGAAGGGTGAGTGGTTTGCAGGCTGGTTTTACGGAAGGAAGGAGGATAGAGGAAAACTTGTGGATTTTGAATAACTGTGTGGAGGAGAGCTATATGAGGAAGGAGGTGTTGGTTGTGGTAGCGGTGGATTTCAGTAAGGCATTTGATAGCATTGATAGGAAAGCACTGATTGAAAATCTATTGTATTATAAGTGTGATCCAAGGGTGATTCAGGTGATAGCGGAGCTGTATAGGGGGGATAAGACTGAGGTATGGCGTGAAGGAAGGGAGTTGGGTGAGATGGAAGTGAAGAACGGGATAAGGCAGGGTTGCACAGGATCGCCTAGGTTGTTTGTGATGGTGGTGGGGAGAATTATAGAGAGATTGCTAAGGAGTGGCCTGGGGTATAGAAGCGGACAAAGAAGGATACCGGTGCTTTTTTATGCGGATGATGGCTTGCTGTTGGCAAGATCGAGGGAGGAGGCGGGGGAGATGGTTGATATATTGGAGGAGTGTGCAAGGGATTGTGGTTTGAGTATAAGTAGGGAGAAGAGTAAGTGTATGGTTTTTAATGGTGGGGGTGACGTTGGAGAGAGTGTGATCAGGGGGATGGAAGTGGTGGAGGAAGTTAGATATCTGGGAGTGTTGGTGAGTGCAAGGAGGGACTGTTTCAGGGAAAATAAGAAGGAAAAGATAAGGAGTGCGGAGAGAATGGTGAATGTAACCTACTCAGTGGTGGAGAGGTCCTGTGACAGACTACTGATGGGCAAAACTTTTTGGAAGAGTGTGGTGCTGCCAGGGGTGTTGCATGCGGGAGAGGTTATGGTGTGGAATAGGACGGAGATTGGGAAGTTGCAGAGATTGGAGAATGGGGTTTGGAGAAGGATCTTGAGGGCACCTACTTATGCACCAGTGGCAGGTCTGCAGGGTGAAGTAGGGTGCTCGTCAGCTATGGCAAGGGACATGAAGATGAAGGTTAGGTTTGGTGGGTTCTTGATGAACACTGGGAATGAGGTACTGAGGGATATGGTTGAGAGGGTGAGGGAGAGGGGTGGTGGTAATTCATGGATGAGAAAGATAGAGGAGTATATGGCGGAGCTTAGTTTGGACTGGGAGGCCCTGAGGGTGTTAGATAGCGGGGAATTGGGAAGAATAGTTGATAGGTGGGAGGAGAGTAGATGGAGAAGGGAGGTGGAAAGCAGAAGTACATTGGTATGGTACAGAGAGAAGGAGGGAATAGGGGGAGAATGGTACGAAAATAGGTGGGGAGCATGTCTGCTGTTCAGAGCGAGAACAAATTCTCTTAGATTGGGATGGAGGGAGAGATTTTGGGGTGGGGAGGTTGGGTGTAGGATGTGTGGTGCGGAGGAGGAGACTTTGGAGCACTTCCTGCTGGAGTGTCCTATGCTGATGGAGGTGAGGGAGAGATATGGGGTGGTGAGTATGAGTGGGGTGATGAGCTTTGGTGAGAGGAATCTTGATGGGGTGTGGAGTTTTCTGGAGGAGGCGTGGAGGGAGAGGGGGTTGATGGCGGGGGAGGGAGTGGGGCTGCCAGAGGGTGGGGGTTGAGGACTGGAGGAGGAGGTCTCGGCCCTGCGGAAGGGGCTGGGGGGTGTGAAGTCAAGGGGTCCAGGAGGGGGGACAGTGGCGCTGAAAAGCCATATTCTAGAATCCCCCCGAAATCCAGTTCCAGTTCCAGTTCCATGAGGGAATTTATTCCTTAGGATAATTATAGCTAATTGAATTCATAATAATTTATTCTCAATCAGGAAGTGTTCAAAGTAAAATTAAAAGGTCACATTGATTCATGACCCAATGTTAGAGTACTTGGAGTGTCCTAATTTTGGGACATTGCCCAAATATGTGTCTTCTCAAATACTGACTCTTCTTCTAAGGCTGACTCACAAGATCGTGTTTGATGACTCTACTCCTGTGCTCGCAAAGGATGCTAGTTCTAAGGATGACAGTTGGTATGCACTGGATGATCCTAGACATCCTCTTAACAAACAGAGACGAGAAGAGTCTGGCAAGAAGAAGAGCAAGAGCAGACACAGATAGGAAGAGATCTTATTTCTACTCTTTAATGACTCTTGCATTTAGAGAATATCTGATGCATCTTGTTGAACAATTCTTAAAAAAAAGAGGTAGTATTAAGGTGAGCTCAGAGTTATCGGACAGTTCTACATTAGGATTATAATATTTTTCATGTAATATTGAAGATGTGGAAGTGTCAGATAATCGGAACTAACCCTACCAATTTGGTCATGAAGGCCACTTTAGATGCCAAATAATTCTTTGCTATTTTAATCACATCGGCAGAATTAATATTTGTTTTCCAATTAGAATTGATATGACAATTTTTCCTAAGATGATTAGATTTTTTTATAAAAAAATACCTATTTTCTTATTAGGTAGCAGTTTTTGTCTACTGCGAACAAGTTTAATATTTTTGACTAAGCTACCGGTAAATAAATTGCTCCATGTAAATGAAGAATAGTGTACCTGTATACTTTCAGTTTGAATAGAAGCATTGGCTTACTTAAAAGAAATTGATCATTTAATTAATTTACCGAACCGTAAGTTCAGAGCATTCTTCATTTTCGACCATAAGAAAAAAGTATGTAGCTATTAGTCTGGGCTGTGGAGTCGGAGTCAAAGCTTTTTTTGGTGTAGTCAGAGTCAGGAGTCGAACATTTGTACAGACTCTGACTCCAAGCTCTTAGTCACAAAAATTTAGATCCGTTTTATTCGTTGTTCATCATCTTAAATATCTCGTAAGAACTAATAATTGCTCATAGATATGAATTAAATCAATATTTAAAGTCTAAACATTCAAATGACTCAATAATGGTTATAAAAATACTGAAACTGTTTGTTGGAGTCTGAAATTCTTTATAAAGGAGTTGGAGTCGATGAATTCAAGATACTTCGTAGTCTAACATTTTATTTACAGACTCCGCAGCCCTGCTATTAATTATTTAAATTTTATAAATAGTTATAGAATTTTTTTATGATTTAAATCGTGGAATTTTCCTTTTCTAACCTGAAATAGAATGTATTGTTGCGTTGTATTATAGTAAAATTAAGTCTTATTTTTGTGTATTATTACTTGAAAGAGCAAACATCTTGGATGATTATCAAAATTTAGGTTTTACATTAGAAAATGAAGAAATATTCAGCAAAATTGATTATAGTTATTGAATACATGCATGACATAAATAATCACCTTCATATTAAATTATACAGACCTTTCTGTTCGACAAATTGGTTGTTTTTACCAAGTTTGATAATGTACAAGAGGCATCAAGGACTTCTTCTAGTAAGCCAGTAGACGAAAATAATTAAAGGGTGTTAGTTACATTACATAAATTAAACAAAACTGATGATATATCTTTATTACCTGAAACATTAGTTACATGATGTACTATGTTACTAAATAAATTCTTTGTAGAATTAGCAATATAGATCACTTACTCCAATATCGAACAGTCAGTGATATAAAGATAACGTAGGTACAAAACACTCTTAGTACTCGGAAAGTGAGAGTTGTGGTAGTTAACACATCCACTTTCTGAGTACTGTGAGTGTTACAAGTTCTACGATGTTCCTAGTAGATGATCAGTTTTGTGTATTATTTTGGTTACTGAAAAATATTCTTACTGACCTTGAACAGTTAATTCCATTGAAAAACTAGAAAGTATTTCTAAAATAAGTGCCATGTATTGGATTTGAAGCTAGGAAATCTGAGAGTAACAAAATTATCTCTTCTTTTTATATATAGACGCGAATGAATTTTCGTTAAATCAATAGGAACAAAAGGAGGTTCAGAAGAAAGGCATCTTAAGAAATAACTTGAAGAATATGTTCATCTACATAATGTCTGATCATTTGACTTCTTAATAACTACATTTAATTGGCTAAACCATAATATAAATCAGCAGCAACATACAAAGAGTTGTTGGAAACAATATTATGTACAAAGGGAAGAAAAATCAACAACTAGCCACACTATACCCAGCCAAACAAACAATCATTGGAAAATACAAAAAACACGTGGAAACAACGTGCACAAAACATGTTTAACAAGTTGAACTGACAACGACCTGCGTTCTGGCAATAATGAAACGTTTGGAGTGCAAAATTTGAAGATACCTAAATTATTACCTTAAAATAAAATAATCAACAGGTTTCATTAATTTTAAATGAACAATATGTTCATCATCACCAATATAGATTTATCCTGCAAATAAAATTAATAATAAAATCTGAAATTTTTCAAGGGATGCCATTGAACATGTTTAAAATCTGTCTTATAAAAATACTTGCCGTCAATATAATTTCATTCTCTAGCTACTCATCATACATTTCGGTTTGGTTTGCCCTAACGTCCCTAGCCCTATTGCGCTGCACGTTCCTGAATTTATCTGCTTCGCTCATAGCCTTTTTCTTCATCCTGCCACCATTAGCATTATTGGCCTGATCCAACTCCTCGACTGAAAAGTTCCACTGCAAGAATTCATTACTCCTGAAGTGGGCGTTAAGACCGGTACCAAGAACATGAACGAGACAGTCGTACCTGAACTTTGTTTTCCAATCATCAATGTAGATCAAAATCTTGCCAAGCTTCTTCTTGATGACCACAGTCTCTGATTCGAAATATTCTTCACTGAGGTAGGTTTCAACAGCTCTGAACAGAGACTTTTGCTTCAGTCGATCTTTTTTCGCCATATGCTTGTGAGACTCTGTGGCTAACTCGCTTATGATGGCTATCAGTTCATTCTTCTTCCTGTAGGTGAACTTTGAGTTATCTTTAACCAGTTCGTAGATGAGGGCTACACCCAAGCCAACCTCCAGCCTCATTTCCACCTCTTTGGTTTCCAATACACTTAACATTTCTGCTAGGATGGATGGAGCTCTCATTACAACCTCCCCAAAGATATTGTCGCATGTGAGGAGTAGCAAGAACCCTTGCAAAGCGGCTGAGTGCATCAGTATTTGCGCTGGTGAAAGTGAAGGCAGTTCTCCATTGCCCTAAAATCAAAGATATTGCTATGAAAATAACATATTTGTGTAAAAATGTATTAATATTATTTCTCAGAAATACACCTTAAGAAGTGGAACATTATACCTTTAGTTTCCTCTATTTGTAAGAAATGGATGTAGAAAAACAAAGCACTGTCTTACATCCTAATAACATTCAATATTGATAGACCATCAAATAATTTATTTCAAGTCTTTTCAAACCTAAAATCCTTTCGAGTTGCTAAAATGTGCTATTTTGATGGTATATTTTAATTAGCTTTTTAACAAATGGAAACACAACAAACTAAAGGATAGGACACGTGAATTATCCATTAAATTTTTTCAAACACTTTAAAGTTTCAGTGAAATCATGCAATTAGATACCTAATAAAACAAGAAATTATCAAGAAACTTAATTACCTTTGGCAGCGACTTCGCAAAGACATTATGCAGCGTGTTGATGGCACTGAGTAAATCTGTATCTTCAATAGACCCATAATACCCAAGAACAGCAACGCTTCGACAAACTTCCTCCCTAATAGGTGCAGCAACAGTGCTATCTTTGGCTGTAAAAAGAAGAGCAGGTTGCAGCGTCTCAAAGACCGTGTCACACAAACCATCAGTGCAATTGAGACTGTTTATCATGAGCAGAGAAGCCAATTTAGCCGCCACTATTCTCTCAGAAGCAGAGGTGCCTTTCTTGATACTGCGCTCGATTATATCGCACAGAGTCACTATCAGACCATCTAACTCATCATCTTCAGCACATCTAAAAGGCGAAGTGCTTAATATTAGCATAATATTTCAAAAATCATTGTATAATTCATCTGTGAAGTGTATTCAAACATTAAGAGCACATTTGCCATCAATGCATACCTAGAAAATCTTTTATCTTAACTTATTATCACTTTTCAGCAAGTCTGTCTGCAACAAAATTGAGTGTGTTACCTTTCCTCATAGATAGAATTCACAAGACGTTTACCTCTTTTCAAGAATTTTCTTGAGGTCGTTGAGTCCTTTCAGACGAGTATTTAGTCTCTTTTCCTGTGCCAACTCAATAGCTGATTTGAGGAAGTTGATGTACTTCTCAGACTCTGTGATTGTGTCTCCTTCTTCAACTAATTGAATAAATTACATAACTGTGTCAAGATGAAAAATGTAATCAACTCCACAGAAATGTGAATCAACTTGTTAGTATATTGCTTGAATAATTTAATATAAAAAAATGTGTTTATTTGGAACATCATTAAAATTAAGAAAGGTACATTGGGTACCTGTTATGAGATTAAATTACAATGCACATGTAATACGATACTCAGAAAATAGAACATTGATCTCAGTTTTAATGACAGCAGTTCATTTTTGAATAGGTAAGCTAATCACTTTAGATTGAACAAAGAAATATTTCTCAACTGTTTATCCTTCTATTGATTAGTCTCTCTTCTTTTAATGGTAGTCTAGGATATTTAACAGATATGAAAGAAAAAGTTTGTGACTGTAATTAATCATATAATTTAGCTACTGCTATATTACTTTACTCTATCACCCCCTGGGTGATGAAGAGAATAATTATTTGTTTCAGATCAACTTCAGAACAAATTTATTAATGATTTAACTTTTTTTATCTCCTTATAGCTACGTTGAGTTAGGAAAAGTATAGAATCATCGGACAGTTCTATATTTTCTGAAGCTGCAGGTAGCTATCAAGGAAAGTTTAAATTATTTTTCCATAATTTCATACATGATTAAAAAATTTGAAACTGTTCCAATTACTCTGAAATTAGTGACATTAATGCATTTCTAAAAGAAAAATTTGATAACTAAAATTGAATTATCAATAGATGATAGAGTCTAGGCAGTAAGTACATACCCTCCATTTCATTTTCACTCTCAGAGTCTACTGTAGTCTCTGTCAGTTCACTGGCAATGCTCTCCACTTCATCTTCTGTTCTGTTGGTAGCAGCTGAAAAAATATAGCTATTAATTAATCAAAAAAAAAAGTTTATTTGTCATCTCTGGAATAATTAAATGAATATTGATAATGATAATAATCTGGAATAATTAAATGATAATCTTCATGTCAGTCAATTGAATGATTTCATTTGAACTTTCAAAATTGTAGAAATGTAAGCCAATTAACAGACATTAGTGACACACTCAGTAATTTTCAATTTCAAATTCCCTGCAAAATTTGAAACATTTTTCTAAGATTTTTTTTTCTCAGAGACAAATCTGAACCCAATTTTAGAAATAGTATGTCTTGAATGAGAGATCTTGAATTAATTCCTATGATACCATTAATTTAACTGCGAGAAATTTTGAATTAATTCTCCCATAACCATTAATTTAGCTGAAGGATATTCTGAATCTGCTGCTTAGAGTCAGAGAGTAACTCTCTCTCAAATTAAAATCTCTAAGAGACAGAGTCACTGTACCAGTCTGCAGAATGTGGGACATTTAACATTTTCTGTGCAAACAATTCTTAATTTCCTCCTATATTTACATGTATTTTACTGAGAACAGAAGTCAAAATAGAGGATTTCTTGGAGAACAGTTTATCAGTTGCTGCAGTCTGGGAGTCACAGAGAGAGAGTCAGGAGACACATTTTACTGCATGCAGAGTGGTGGAGTTGGACTGGGTCCACCATCCCTGGGATAATTCAAATAAGTAAAAAGTAAAGACAAATGAAATTTAATAAATTATCAATAGCTAAATTCCAGACTGTCAAGTAAAATAGTATGACTCATATACTCTCCAGCTCTCTCCAAAAATCACAAAATTTTCTCCAAAATGATCAAATTATCATAAATTCTCTCCAAAATAACATTAATAGGAGAAAAATAGATATTTCTCGCCATTTGCAATTGAAGGGTTCAAAAAATTTAGAATTGGGATTACAGAAATTTTTCTAAAACTAAAATAAAAAGGAAGAAGTATGAAAAATTAAAATAGCTACTATAGAAATTTTCAATGAAGATGAGGAAAATAGCCTAAGCTCTCTTTCTAGTTGATATAATATTAAATAAATTACTAAAATTCTCATTTGTTAATGCCTTAATGGTTACCATTTTTATATTTATGTAGTTAATAAATAAAGAATAAAGTTCAAAATAATAGAAACATCAAACATATCCCAACATTACAACACATTTAATTATTTATTATTTTCTAAATTCCATTATCCATGAATCAAATATTTTCATTAAATAGTTAATTAATTATTGATAAAGATTCCCATAACGAGCTTTTATAAACTTATACAAGTAGTATGCTAAATGGTACCTTTGCCTCACTAAGTTAGCTAATTTAATTGCACTCAAGGAGAATAGGATTCTAGAAATCAAGGTCAGACTTATCAGGCATTTGAATTCTAATTATTTTTTGTTAAATACCAATGCAAATATTTGCCTATTACCTATATATTATAAATATGTAAGTATCTACGGAGGCTACTCTGACGTCATGATGCATTGCATGACGTCAGTCCAACTCATGAGCATGAAGGTACTACAAGGTCATATGAAAACGTGGTTTAGATAGGTACGCACTTTCAATTAGTTACTCTTACCTCCACATATATCATCTAAATTTAACACATACTCAATTATAGAACATGGATAACTTTTTACCTAATAAAAACTAAATGTTTGACTTTTTTTTATTAAACACCCACCTTTATTTTTGGCGGCAGTATTCCCCTTTCGACCAGATCGCGATCCTTTCCCTTCCCGAGGCATGTTTGTAAGATATTTATACTATTATATTACACTAAATATTCACTATTTTTCTAGTACTATCACGTTGGTATAGTCTTACAACGAATCAACACAGCAAAGCTACTGAACAGCAATGAAGATATGAAATGGAAATAAAGCTGCGGAACGTCACTAACTCTCATGGTGGTTTGCAATAGACTGATTTCATCATATTTTTCTCTCTATTTTAACCGTTCTGTGAGAGCAGATTTCATAATAATGTGCAACTTTTTATTATCTTGAGGAAATAATTATATCTAATTCACTTATTTTTTTGTCGAAAAGGGTATTTTGTACTATTTTGATAATATTATTCTCATATTTATCAAATTAATGTACAATTTCGTTTTCTTCTTGTCGCTAACAATGATATTTAGTGACTAGTCATGCCAATTGTTCTCAAAATAGTCTTATCTCATACGTAATGTTCTCAGTGCAACCTTGTTATTGCTTATTAGCATTATAAAGTGGATATGAAACTTTGCATATATTATATTCCATATTAGTTAAATAAAAGATACCTCATTACTCAATTAACTTTTGTATTAAATAAACATGATGGATTTTGATTTAAAAAGAACATAAATGACATATTCATTAATACGTATAGTACAAAAAGAGGAGAATAAAATATATGTTGTATACAGCCAGCATTTATTAACCATATATCATGTATTTGATAACATCCATTACATAGTCGAATAAAAATAGCAACTGGTTAACTGTAAAAAATACATCATAAAACTAATTTAATCAGTTTCATGAAACATGTAGTTAATGAAAAAATGACCTGAGAGAAAATATTGTAGTACATATATTCATCCGACTGGTTTGATCATCATAGTAGCAGCTTTAATGTATTGTTTGTTCCTCCACTTGTGCCAATTGATGCCAATACCCTCACCAGTGCCAGGTAATCTGTAGGGTCCCATTAAATTAGCCCAAGAGCACCTATTGAACCACCACCCTCCAATAGCCCAGTACTGAGAGCAGTTAATCTCACGAGAAGTGTCTCTGTCTTCGTCGTAGGTGCTGAACATCATTCCATCCGCTGTGAAGTTATCGGACAAGTCGTTGTTGCCCATAGCATCTCCCGCGTCACCACTGTACCCCGACACACGCAGCTTGTAGCCTTGGTCTTCGTCACCAATGTAGAAAAGGTCGTAATGAGCATAGGCCGTGGTGTCATTGAAATCAGTAAGTTGAATACGGAGCTGGTAATTACGGTAGTTGGTCCAGAGGTGGATGTTTTCAAGTCCTACCCAATGGTCAGCTTCAGGCTCACCAAATCCTATTTTGTAATCCCTCATTCCTCGTGTGAAGTTCAGGGCTTCCGAAACATCTTCATGAGGATTTCTCTTTAGCAGGACAGTCCATCCCCCATCATCAATGTCCATTTCGCAGTATGCACGCACAGCATGGGCCCCCTTAGGGTCTAGGTAGAGAGTGTACACCCCAGATTGTGAATTTGGGGGCAGGGATGAACAATCCACAGTAGACAACCTAGATAAAATAGCTGACGCTTTCCCTTCCACATCTTGAATTCTGTTATGTAGTTCTTGAATCCTAGTCGCTACGTACTGATACACTTCTTTCAAAGCCTCGCCGATTTTACCACTAGATGAGAATATTCTGTTATCCACAGAATAGATATCATTGTCTATAGGTCTGCTCAAATCATTCACATAATCTTCAGAGATGTCGTTTCCAGTTTTCTGACGAGTATATTTTCCATTACAGAGTAGCTGCAGCAAACACCATAGAGCACAGCACAAAATCCACGCCACTTTCATCACGTTAGTTAGACACCTCTGTCTGTTCTTATTTACAGAAGTTAACTGACAGTGTTGTGTAGAATGGGCGGAAGTTCAGTGTGAACTTTTTATCAGTTAGCTGAGGACATTCAGATAACTACATGCATTCAAAACATAGCAAACTATATTACTATAGTGCTATTATACTTTTTTTATTTTTCTTCATGACATGCTTACAGGAGGGGTGGAAATTAAAAGCAGTTAATTAATCAAATATACTTATAATTATTTTTGAACATCCAAATTTTCAATCAACTAGTAACGGGAGAAAAATGAGTAAATAAAAAATACTTTCAGATCATACACGGACCTACTTTTTCTAGAATAAAAATTAACTATTACCGGAATAACATTTGTAGATAATTTTTCACTGTTTCATAACAAAACACCATAATTTAATGGATATAACTGCCAGAAGTTTACTTTCTCTTCATAGTTTGCATGAGGGTTGAACAGAAGTTCATAAGTTGCAGGTACTCGTCAGCTCCTTCTAGTAACTTGTGATCACAAGTCTGGTAAAAAAAACAATGATTAAAAGTAAAAGAAAACACATTAATTTATAATTATACATAAATACAAATTACAATAAAATAGAGGAAAAGTATTAAATTAAAATACACAAATTTAGGCGTAAGATAATTACATATATATAATTAATAGTTTCTATTTTTCGAAATATTAAGTTCTTGAAATTGAATAATTTTATTTAAAATAACAAATCACAGAAGTATTTCAGTTGTTTGAATGTCGCACTTATCCCAAAATGAATTTAGGCAATAAGAAGAGTTTTTGAGACACAATGTTTTTCAATGATAATTTCCGTCGTGTGTTTATTTATTTATTGTCCGCTTCTTAAGAATAATAAATTGATATAATATTTATGGCAAGCCGTATCACAAATACAGACTGCTTAAATATTTACAGGTAAGTGAATAATAATTTATTCATTACGTGAAATAAATAGGATAAGTTACGAATTATCGGACAGTTTCACAATATCGATCATGTAAGAAAAACTAAAATTTATCATTTTTAACATGAAAATGTAACAATAAGTCAATGATGCATACACACGAGTTTATAATGATAGAAGCATTTAATTCCTGACTTTTTAACGAAAAATTACACTTCTAAGTTTCTAACGTGTTAAGACCTATATTAATACTGTTGGAAAACCATAAATTTAACGAAAAAGTACACTAGCTAATATTAATCAACACTCAGTATTACTCACGGCTATCATTTCGAAGATATCGCATTTCTGTTCATCAGTAAAGTCGTGACTGTCTATCACGTGGTCATGAACTTGCAGTAAAATCTAAATGTGAAGGAAGAATATATAATTAAACAAACCGTAATTATTTCTATGCAGTTTGATTTCAATCATGATTCATAACTTTTGCAGAAAAAAAAAATCGATAATCGATAATTTCAGGAACAATATTATACATTTTTGTAGTTATTTTTAATATTCATCATTTTCAGTAACTGATTTCAGGGTATTCTGAATGTGAGAAAATAAAGTGAAACATCAAGATGGATGATATTGAAAACGAAGTCTATTAATATAATGGAAAAGATTTAGAGTGAGAAGTTAAATAATTCTACTGAAGATATTTTATTTCTTAGGCTCTAACTCATAGCTAGGGTTGTGACAATATGTTTTTAAAATCATAGATATTAAGAATATAATAAACGAAACGAAATCGAATACTATAAACAGCTGGTTTAAAACGATTCAATACTGTTTAATTCTCTCCGTCTATAATATTTTCGGGATCTATTATTTTAAAAGCATATTGTCACAACCCTAATGATCACACACAAACAACGAAAGTGAGCCATAAACTAACTGAGGTTCTTATTTATTTCACTTATAAGAATAAACTTGCCTGTCCTCCAGCATAACCTTCTGCCATTAATTCATCAATGTATTTAGATAATTTATCGTAGTTGCCAGAAGAACAAGCATCAAACAAGCCACTCATCCACTCCTCTGGAACAACGCCTGAAACGTTTTGAAAATATAATAATGTTAATTATGAGTATAAAAGTATAACCAATTCAAAACTAAGAATATGTAGAACACAATTTGAATACACATTAACCAATAAATTTTTACCTCTACTATTTCAAACCTACTGGTAGCTAATAAGAAAACAAAAAAAAATTCTTACTTTGTTGTTAGTAATGTCGAAATACTATTTATTCACAGGGTGGAGTTTGAAGACAAACACTAAAAATTTAATAAAAAGGACTTTGAAGAAGTAGTCAGTTACCCACCACTATTTAGTGAAAGTGTTCATAGATGCAAGAAAGCTACTTATCGAGGAATGTGACATACCTAAACACATGGAAAATGAAAATTTTCAAGTTGAAAAATACAATGAAAATAAACAAATTTTACCAAATTGATATTCCTAAATTCGAAATTATGCTGTATTCAATAAACCTCATGTAACTGATTAATTAAATAGTCTAATGACTATTTGTTAAAAACATGTAAATTTATTCACTAATTTAATAATTTTATCATAATGAGACTATACCTAGTTGAAAGATATTTAAATTTGGAAGCTCTCTGATTATTTGCAATTAAATGATCAATATAAATTAATATTTAAAATAAGACAAAATGAACAAATTGAAAGATAATTTTTAGCTGAAGTGTCATAATGTAGCGAGTTTAAAAAAATGCAATGAATAGTTATATAACAAACAAGTACCTATTCATTATCATTGCACATAGCTAGTTTGAAAAATAGCAGCTAAATTTAACTATACAGTAGAAAATTTGTTCACTATTCAGGTTACATCCAAACTCATTCACTATAGAGGAGTTCTACTGAATAAATAGCTATAGAGAATATAATAAAAAGAGAGAGTAATATTGAAATTTTCACCTGTGATGTCATAAACAGTTTGTTGTGACAGTTCAACCCCAGCCTGCAGTCTGGCAGCACTCTGCAGTGTTGTGATGGCCCTCCTCATGTCACCCTCACTCACCGATATGAGAGCCTTGATGCTATCATCCGACACAGGCACTCCCTCCTCACGACAAATATCTTTGAGTCTTTGCTCCAATATAGTCACTCCTGGGAAAGTGAAACGAGGTTGCTTTATGAAACGAGTGAAATGAGTTGAACAAAAGAGTTTTTTGTATAAACTTAAGTAAATTCCAAGTCATCAGAGGGATTCCAAATATTGGATCATATGAATAAAGTAGCTATATGAATAAAAGTAAAGTAAAAACTATCATATAGCTACTTTTCTCTTATGATTGAAAATGTGGAATAGTCTGATGAGTCAGATGTAACAGCTTGTTTTCAAGAACTTAATTTGGTTACTAGTTAAAGAAATGTTATTTTACTTGAAAGTAAGTATGTATTTTACTCTAAAACTGAAATTAGATAAATACTATTGTAAATAAACTAAATATTATTCAAAGAATTTTTAAGAAAAGATAAATACTCAATTATCAGCACTTTAATATAGCTACAACTAATATTCATGAATAGATACTAGGGATGAAACTTCTAACATTTATATTTGTGAAGTCCCTGAAATGAAGTTTTATCTTTACTACTTTTATAAAGAAATTTAGATATTACCTAGAGGTTTAAATCTGAATTTTGAACATCTTGAAGTTAGAGGTTCAATAATTCTGGACACATAATTACAGATAAGACAGAAACGAGTTGTCTTTGACTGCTTCTCCATTGTTCTTCTGAGAGCAGCTTGAGCAGCATGAGTCATGCTGTCAGCCTCGTCCAGAATGATGAGCTTGAAAGGAGGGCACGGACTGCCATCAGGTCTGCAGCTGGAGACTGTGTTCTGAGCAAAGTTCTTTACTTTCTCACGAACAACCTGGATTCCTCTTTCATCAGACGCATTCAACTCCAAAACTCTTTGGTGAAAAAGGTCATTACCAAAAAGTTCTCTTGCAGCTGCCAGCATTGTGGATGTTTTACCAGTACCAGGGGGGCCGTAGAATAAAAGGTTGGGGAAATCTGAGCCAGTGAGTACTTTGGCAAGAACAGCCACTACTTCTTCCTGTTCAGCAACATCTGTTATCTTCTTTGGTCGGTACTTTTCAACCCATGGTTTGGTCGATTTTTTCAGCTGGTTTTCACTCTTAGAAGAGGTTGATGGAGTTGCTCCTAATTTTCCAGTCTTTAGAAATGCGTGCATTATGAGATTCTAAGAAAATGAATATTTACTACTTGAGAAATGTAACTCTTAACTTCTAAAGTAATTCATCTGAAATAAAAAGGAAAATAAGATTCAAAGACCAGAAGATGTTGATTCATTTTGAGTGGGGCTTAACTTTTACTTCAGCCATGCAGTTGACTATCTCACTAACTATTAACAATTTAAAAATAATAACCAAGGACACAATAGCAAAGACTAGCTATATTTTCAATCAAAAACTATTTCTTCATGCTAATTTGAGAATTTTCAGATCATCATTGAATTATGTTTGCATAATTCTATCCAATGATCCATTAGGTAGTGATTAAAGTCAAAAAGACTCAAAATTACATAGCTACATTTTTAGCCAATTTTTACCCTTGAAAATTTAAAATGAGATCTGCTGTGATAATACTTTTTTGTATTGTTGCAGCCTTGCAGGGACTCTAAGCAATACAATTTTGACCTGAAATTTTGTTAGCTTTAAATGTTCCAGTCTCAAAAGTCCAAACAAATTTTGAACACTTACTTAGACTTAGGTAATTAGTAGCTAACACTGTCACTCTACAAAATGCATCTGATGACTCTCTGCAATTTAAATTGAGATTAGATAGATACTTTCAGCAGCAGATTTCATTATTTGAAATGAATTGCTCTCCGAAATTCCTAAATTCTTCAGGGCACTGTACAGATCAAAATTAATGGTAACATAGCATAGAAATTAATTTAAAAAAAAAAAATAATAATGGCACTCTATGGTCAATTTGTCAAGTTATGGTCACGCATGTAAATTACGGCCTTTTAATTTTTAATTGCGGCCCTCTCAAGAGAGTCTCTAAAATATTCTGAATTGAAATTACATTAAAATGTTGCATAGCTATCAAAAGAAGCACAGTGCATGCTATAACTTACATCAAAATTAGCAGAAGACATAATAACAAGTTTAATTATTTGGTTGAGATGTTATGTTCAGGAGGTTAGTAATTCGCATGCGAGTTACTATAATTTTTTATGTTTTTACTCGCCACTCATGGGTGAGTCAGCCACTCGGCTGCGAAACTCTGATGTTAACTTGCATGGTGTTGCAACATAACAGCAACTCGTATGTTATGCAATGCAGATATAGGTTTTTTCTATTCTAAACCTGAATAATTTGTTATTCAATTAGTTAGCCGATTTGTCATATTTTCGTTTGAATTGGCTTCATATTGTTTGGGGTTATATTTAATGGTTAATAAAGCATGTATAAGTATATCTTATATAAGTTTGAAATTGCTATATTAAATCCAGACTGCAGGAACTGATAAAGCGTTATCCAAGAAATCCTCTATTTTAGCTCCTGTTCTCAGTAAAATACATGTAAATATAGGAGGAAATTAAGGATTGTTTGCACAGAAAATGTCAAAAATGTCTCATGTTCTGCAGACTGGTATTAAATATTATGAATAATTTTTTTTGATATCCTATTATATTTATTCAATTAATTAAAGATTAAATTAATTAATAAAATGTTAAAGAAAATGAATAAATTATTATTTAAAATTTAAAAAATAAATTATACCTAAATTCAAAAATAAATTATTAATTAGGTAGGTAGGTATAAATTTAAAAATAAATTATAAATTTAAAAATAAATTATAAATTTAAAAATAGGTAAATTATAAATTTAAAAATAAATTAAAAATTTATACCTAAATAAATTATAAATTTTATCTTCCTTATTATTTAACAAAGAAGACCACAATGTGACAGTGAGTGTAGGTTCAGACCGTTCAGTAACTGCCTATTTTCAAGCCATCAGCTTGCACTTGACACTTGTTTGACCAGGTGAGGCGAGGCGAGCTGCTGGCAGTCTGGAAAACTGCTTAAGCCCGTATTACACTATGGCGCTCGCCATAGCGGTGTTGTCTCTCTCTACAGATATGGCGCTCACCATACTCAATATTGCTATTACACTGAAAGAGCCGATATGGCGGTGATCGTGCATTGAAATTTAGGGAAAATTGAAAAATTTACTATGAAATGAATCGTACCAATAAAATTCGATGTCATCACGAATATATATTCAGTTACCTAAATGTCTTTTTGATAGTTGTGTGAAACAATTCCATGCGTATATATTAAAAAGTTTAATTTCATTGATTGTATGGCAACACTTGGACACTACACAGAACTTAGAAGCGTTCATTCTTTTTTTGTATCGCGCAGTAGCCGTACAAAGTCTTAAATAACTTTTAAAATGAAACAAAATACATTTTCCACTACTTCAAATCTCTTTAGCAGGTTTCAGTGACAATTTCATCACCTCTAAAACGGTGGCGATGTTGGTTCTATCGCGCAGTGAGCGATCATAATTTCGTGGTGCTCGGCGAGCACCAAGTAATACTGCTCGCCCAAGTAATAAAGCATGTCCAAACTCGCCATTTTAATGGTGAGTTTGTGACAGTTATTTTGAGCTCTTCAAATGCAAATGGTGAGTTTTATCTATTTTTCTCCTATGCTACAATGTTATTTTGGAGAGAATTTATGAAAATTTGATCATTTTGGAAATTGGAGAGAATTTGTTGAATTTTGGAGAGAGCTGGAGAGACAAATGGAGAGTTTATGAGACATACTATTTTACTTGGGTGCTCGCCAAGACATTTTTCTCTATTAGAGAGAAAAGGGGCGGAGTTAGAGAGAAAAATAACAAAATTGTGGCGACCGCCATAGCGAGCGCCACAGTGTAATATGGGCTTTAGGCTAACAGATGAACTCTATTACTATATGCTAAATGCCAGAGTGGAATAATAACTCATTTCAGATTGACCACTAACTCTGTTAGGAATTTAGAATGAATAAAAATTACTCATTTTAACCCTAATAAATGCAGAAATCAGAAATTATTTTATAAATTTCAACTCCGCAGTGAAAACTAATGTAAAATAAGTCATTTATGCTTCACAATTGGGCTTATTGTGATGATAAACATTACTAATGAGAATGCATGAAGTTAGGAGTAACTCTGTTAGAATTTGTGTTTTCCAGTCTGGGCTAAATGCTGCAGATTATACAATTTTTAGCAATTTACCAAATTACCATTAATTTTTGAAGTCTGTAAAACTCCAACAGAGTAATTAGTTCATCAGAAAGCTGCTGAAAGCACCTTTTTTCCAGACTGGCAGTCTGGCATGAGAGTACAAACAGTGGGACCCAGTTTCCGCTTGCCCGGCCCGTCCAGAGTCTGTGGGACAGCTGCTGTCCACTGTCACGACACTAACTCGCACCGTGTAACAAGGCCTTTAGATTACCTACTGGCAAATATACCTAATTGAATTTAGTGTTACTGAGTTCCATGACTGAGTTACTAAGAGTTAGAATACCTAGCCTGAACTCTCAAGTTCAGAGAGCCATTTTGAAGTCAGTCAGTCAGCGACTCAGGTTCATTCGTCCTATTCATTACTAATTTTATTGAAGTTGATGCACTTCAGTATCTCTTCCTTCTCTCTATCTGTGCAAGTGTTCGACGAGGTCTTGGTCACGCCCGGCACCGTCACGGTGTCACCTCTCAAAACTCGGTATTTTCAAGAATTGAAAGTCAGTCAGTCAGGGTTTTCTTGAATGTGCCTTTCCATCGGCTCCATCCAAAAAAAATACCGCGAAAGTACCAATAAAGAATCCGACATTTTTGTGCTGTTTCATAGAGCTATCACAAGAAACTACAGGAAAATTTGAGAAACGGGCCTCCGTTTACACCATTCAAGGAACAAATTCTTTATGAATAGATCTCGATCGTAATTTTACAAATTACATATAGAAACAAAATTTACTGAAAAAAGTTATACAAAAAGTTTTCAATCTCCGAATTAACTTTTGTGAATATCAAGGTGAAATGTAGATTCTATTTATATTACAACTGTGATATTTCTTTCAAAAAATACGGGTTAAATGGATTATATCTATACATACTTCCATGAACAGCTCTACTGAAAATATAGATGAATTTAAATTAAAAAATCTTAAAATGAAAATATGTAGGTTACTAGTAGTCTAAGGTAGAACCTACCTAGGTATAATAGAGTGCTAAGAGTGTTAGATTTTCGAATTTGCAATCAATATTGACATCTAGATTTTAGTTTGATATTTATAAAAAATATTTCTATTGATTTTTATAGGAGCAAATCGGTTATAATTAACATTTTTGGTGGTGTCATCCTTCTATATCTAGTAAAACAATGTGGCGCTGTAAGGGAGAGTGCGCACAAATTTTGTTCAGGAGTCACGAGGAACAGCAGCTGTGATGTTACGAAAACTCATGTTCCCATCAGGGTAAATTACAAGTTCCACATTTTCAATCATAGGTATGATTTATTTATTATTTAACTTTAATTTTAAGTGCTATCAATTATACCTACAAGTGTATCGTTGATACCAATCAAGGTAATAATTAGCTAATGTGAAATACTGATAATTACCTAGTAACTAGGTACCTAGTCTTGTTATGTAGTGCTGTTGAACAACAGAACTGAATCGTGGAAATTCAGGGTAATTTTTCCTTATCAGTTTCCTTAAATTATATCTTATACCTACGGTCTACCTAGTTATTATCAAAAGAGAAGGAAAGTAGATAGGTACACTAAATCTAGAGAGATATCTTTTGGTCAGGTCGGCAGAATTATAATTTTAAATTTATAGAAGATTTAGAAGTACCTAAAGGCTCGTTTACACGAGGCTAGTTTACACGCTGCTAGCTGGCGAGTTTACAAGCTGGCGAGTGAGATAGTGATGATGACCCATACTCTTTTCAACTAGCCAACATGATGACACGAGGCGAGTTCACTAGAAGCTTGTAAACTCGCCAGCTTGTAGCGAGTAATCTAGCCTCGTGTAAACGAGCCTTAACCAAAATCTTTAGATGGTCCTCCTTCCTGCCTAGTGTGCCGCCTAGACTGCAAGATCTGGTAAACTGTTCTCCAAGAAATCCTCTATTTTGACTACTGTTTTCAGTAAAATGCATGTAAATATAGGAGAAAATTAAGGATTGTTCGCACAGAAAATGTTAAAAATGTCTCATATTCTGCAGACTGACTGCCCAAGTAATAAAGCATGTCCAAACTTGCCATTTTAATGGCGAGTTTGTGACTGTTATTTTGAGCCCTTCAATTGCAAATGGCGAGTTTTATCTATTTTTCTCCTATGCTACAATGTTATTTTGGAGAGAATTTATGAAAATTTGATCATTTTGGTGAGAATTTGTTGAATTTTGGAGAGAGCTGGAGAGACAAATGGTGAGTTTATAACTTTATGAGACATACTAATTTACTTGGCTGACTGCCTAGTGCCTACCAACCCAAGCAAGCCTGATTAGTGATTAAGAAGAAAGATTAAAGAAGGTCAGGATTGTAAATGCTCTCTAAATAACTAAATTCTAATTTAGCTACCATAATAATTACCCCCTAAAATATCCAGTAGGGTCAAGCAGGTAAATTGCGGCCCATTAACTAACTTAACTTAACAACAAAAACGTCATAGCCTGAGTCAGCCTCAAAACACTCATTAAAAACAAAGTAATAAATTGTAGCATGCACTGTGCTTATTACGATAGCTATGCAACATTTCAATGTAGGTACCTAATTTTGGTTTAGAACTTAAGAATATTTTGGAGACTCTCTTGAAAAGGCCGCAATTAAAAATTAAAGGCCGCAATTTACCGGCGTGACCCTAGAATGGGCTGATAGCTGGGTACTAACTACGAGGTATGCAGCATACCATCTGCTGTCCAAGAACAAATTATCAAATAATTAATATTTATTATTTGCTAGGTTACTAAGTAGCCTCTCTGCACCTAATGTCACGCTAAGTAATAAAGCATGTCCAAACTCGCCATTTTAATGGCGAGTTTGTGACAGTTATTTTGAGCCCTTCAATTGCAAATGGCGTGTTTTATCTATTTTTCTCCTATGCTACAATGTTATTTTGGAGAGAATTTATGAAAATTTGATCATTTTGGAGAGAATTTGTTGAATTTTGGAGAGAGCTGGAAAGACAAATGGCGAGTTTATGAGACATACTATTTTACTCTGTAATGTGTCTCTTGCCAGATTTTAATTTGAGAGAGATTTACTCTCTGACACTCAGCAGCAGATTCAGAATCTCCCGACTCCCAGTCTGCAATGTGTCTCTTCTCCCACAGAGATTTTAATTTGAGTCTGAAAGACAGTTACTCTTAGCAGCAGTTTCAGAATCTCCCGCAGCTAAATTATGGTAACATAGGAATTAATTAAAGATCTTCCGCAGAGATCTCCAATTTCTAAAATTCAATCAAAAACTCCTGCAGAGAGTCTGAAATTTTTTCCTTATTCTGCAGACTCCTGTAGCTATATTAATGGTAACATTATAACATAGGTATAAATTCAAGATCTTGTGCAGAGATCTAAAATTGGCTCAGATTTGTCACAGTCTCACAGAGAGTCTTTGAAAAATGTTCCATAGGCATATTCTACAGTCTGGCTGACTTAGCCTGACTAAACTAGGTAGCCTTCAAGCTCACTTAGCTCAGTAGCTCTAAGCTCACTAACTTAATGCTTGTCATTGTTTGCTAATTTATTATATTTTGCTATAACTCTCATACTACCACTCTGCATAATGTGTCTCTTCTCAATCTCCTGCAGAGATCTTAATTTGAGAGACAGTTACCCTCTGACTCAGTGACTATCAGCAGCAGATTCAGAATCTCCCGCAGCTAAATTAATGCGATTTAATAATTAAATAGGAATTAATTCAGAATCTCCTGCAGCTAAATTAATGGTTACATAGGAAATAATTCATAATCTCCCTCAGGCTCTCAGCTAAATAATAAATTAATGGTTACATAGGAATTAATTCAAGATCTCCCTCAGAGATATACAATTTCTATAATTTCACTCAAATTTGTCTCAAAAAGTCTTGGATATTTTACCATTTGCATTTAGTATTGAACTATTCCTGCCAATTTTTTGTTTTATTTTAAAATATCACAGGGCAATTGAGCTGTTGAACTTTCATATCTCTAACTATCTAGTCTCTGACTGTCTAGTGTGCACTGTGTGTTATTTATCTGAAATCAATTTTATTCAAACTATTACTCCCATAAGTCTTATTTTTAATGATAAGTTAACTAGACAAGTTTTATTTTTCATTGTTTTTTTTTATTTTAGTTTCCTCAAGTCTTGTTTGTGATGATTCACAAATACTTTATTTGAAATATTCATATTAGGTATGTATATCTGCACAAAACTACACATTGGTATCAAGAAACAGCTGATACATCCACTTTTTAAATCACAAATAAGATCTCTCTCAAGCAGTTTTGTGTTGCAATCTCCTTCTTCAAATCTTAATGAAGATTTGAGGTCCAAATACATTACTAGCAGTGCCAATTCTAGTAAGAGGTTCCACAGTCACAACTTATCTTCTTTGGGGCAGAATCCCATATCCAGCCTCATTGATGAGGATAGCAAGAAACTAAAGGAGTTGCAGTTCAAGAAGATAATCAATCTAAATCAGTATTCTTTGTAAGTTTTTTTTGAACTATTAGTTATTATATTTAAAATTTATAAAAAGATAGTTAGCTAAATGACTAATTTCAGTTACAATCTTTAGACTACAGTTATCATACCCTTAAAGTGTATATAATATTCAATGCCTACTTTTCCTTGAGCAACATAACTGTTAACAAACTAAAATTATTCTTATATCAACTCTGATAAACTCATTTCAATATATATTATATTCCATGAATAATTAATTAATGTAGCTTCTGTTAAATGTAAAATAGATTTGTTAATTACTTTGTAATTTCACAATCAGTTTGAAGAAAGTAGCCTCAGAAAGCTCCGTTAAGAAGATGGAGGAATGGATGGTAGCCTCGGCAATGCTCTTTGCCTCCACTGCTGCCATGGGAATGGGATTTGGAATGCTAATGTCAAAGTTCAACATTGCCTACATTTGGGGACATGCTGTGAGAATTAACTAGATTAAGAGAGTAAAGGGCAATTAATATTGTGGAATATGTGTCTTCTATCATTTTAATCTCCTATGCTAAATCCATTTCAGAATCACATGTGATGAATTTATGCATGATTATTTTGTGTAACTATTTTTATATCTATTAATTTAAAATAAATTTAATTTTAAAATAAATTTAAAATAAATTTTTATATCTATTACATTGGAATTGCAAAATTAGAAGTTCTTTTTTCTTATAAAATGTACCTTATCAATACATTAGCAATCAATTTACAATGAAATAAAAGTATTAGTAGCTAGGACCTCTCTTATAAAATGTATCCATTTCAAAATAAAATGTATTTTTATTATCTTTGTGATTAAGCAACTACCCATGATTTCAATTCCCCATTTGTTGTCACTGCAGATTGACACCAGCTCTACACGTCATGGTGGTGAGATAGTTGCCGATGTGTTGAAGAAGCATGGCGTGAAGCACATCTTCACACTGGTGGGGGGACACATCTCTCCTATACTCGTGTCTGCTGAGAAGCTTGGCATAAAGATAATAGACACAAGGCATGAGGTATATTATAGCAATTGGATTTAATGTATTATTGACAATATCCACAAATTCTAAGAATGCAACATAGCTAATAATTTAGGTTTTGTATAGTAATTATCTAATGATTAATAAAGACTGATTCATTCATTATGAAGAAAGTTTCAACAGTTTCTCTTCATGAAGATGAATTATTTTATTAAGCTAGCTAGTATATATGTTATAAATAATTGGAAAATATGAGATAAGATGAGTAGCTAACTAATAATTTATTTGATTTTAACTATGATCATTTTTCAGCAGTCTCTTTAACAATAGCCTAACATAACTAAATCCCAACTTATGATCATTATTTCAGGTCACCACTGTTTTTGCAGCAGATGCAGTGGCTAGGATGTCAGGTGCAGTAGGAGTGGCTGCAGTCACTGCAGGGCCAGGACTTACCAACACAGTCACTGCTGTGAAAAATGCCCAAATGGCTGAGAGTCCTTTGCTACTTATTGGTGAGTTGTTGAAGTGTAGTCACTGTCGCGGCTAAAGCATGTCCGGGGTGAAATTTTTTCAATTTGAATTGAGTTTAAAGCTCATCATATCTAAAACCTGGTCTAATATTTCAGGAGGTGCAGCAGCATCCATTTTACAAGGAAGAGGAGCTCTGCAAGACATTGACCAGATGGCTCTGTTCAAACCTCTCTGCAAGTACACAGCCTCTGTGAAATCAGTCAGAGACATCGCCCCTACTCTCAGGGAAGCTCTGAAACAGGCCCAAAGTGGCACTCCCGGGCCCGTGTTTGTAGAGTTCCCAATAGACGTGCTGTACCCTTACCAAATGGTGTCTAAGGAAATTGCTCCTGCAGGGCCCCCTCCCAAGAACTTCAAACAGAAGGTTGTGAAGTGGTACATGGAAAACTATCTCAGTAACCTCTATGCCGGGGCATGGGAAGATAGGAACCACGATCCCCTTCCCCTAAAAATACCTTTTGCCGAGTTCACAACTGTGACGCGATGTGCGGAGTTGCTACGCAATGCCAAGAAACCAGTTGTTGTGTTAGGCAGTCAGGCAACCTTACCACCAACACCTGCAGATGAAACTGCTGCCGCTCTAAAAAGGATGGGGGTCCCTTGCTTCCTTGGGGGCATGTCCAGGGGGCTCTTAGGGAGGAACTCACCCATTCAGATGCGGCAGAAAAGAGGAGACTGTCTCAAAGAAGCAGATGTTATCATTCTAGCAGGGGCTGTGGCTGATTTCAGACTGGGCTATGGTAGAAGTCTCAACAAAAAGGCAAAGATTATCGCAGTCAACAGGAATAAGGAGCAACTATTCAAAAACTCAGACATGTTCTGGAAACCTGAGATTGCCGTCAATGCAGATGTTGGTACATTCATAAAGGACTTGAGTACAGCGATGGTTGACTTCTCCGTTGATAAGGAATGGGTTGCCAAACTTGCACAGAGGGATGAACAGAAAGAAATTGCCAATGAAAAGGTAGAGTTTGTGTGTTTAATTTCTTATATGTTTAATATTTAGTTAATGTTTAATATTTAGTTAACCAGATAGTGTTATTATTGATCTTCTATTGCCCCACCATAACTTCCTGGGTAGTTTAAAGGATCATGTAGTGTGTCTCATGATGATATCAAAGAAAGTTATTTAATATGGTGAATGAATTGGAAGAATGATTTCGTTGTTTTTAGATAGGTAGCTACTTTGAATAGTTATTTAAAAGGTGCGGATGAGGTTGATTAGATTTTGGATAGAAAATACAGTTATCCTCCATATTGATTGTCTAGCTATATTATATTGTTGCTATTTACTTTCTAATGTTCATTGTTTAATAGAATTTTAATGGAGTTTATTTGAATTCTGCATTGATTGAAAGCGATAGCATAATATATATATTCATTAAATTAATTCCTGATGATCCTAATATCTTCTTTTCCCTCAGATGTCCGAGACACTCCCCCCACAGCACCTCAACCCCCTTAAGGTGTTCAGAGACATGGAGAGCATTCTCCCTGACGATGCAGTACTGGTGGCTGACGGAGGAGACTTTGTAGCCACTGCTTCCTACATCCTGAGGCCTAGGGCGCCCCTCACCTGGCTAGACCCTGGTGCCTTTGGTACTCTGGGGGTGGGGGGAGGATTTGCCCTGGGGGCCAAGCTTGCTCGCCCCGATTCTCAGGTCAGTTGCTACCTTAAATTTGAATATCATACCTTCAATGTATGTAGCTTGAAATATTTTTGATATAGGGTAAGTTACGAATTATCAGTCAGTTTCACATCTTCGGTCATATAAGAAATAACAATATAAAAATGATTATTTAATTTTAATTGGTACCTGCAGGTAATAATAATAATTATCAGGGCTGGGACAATATGACCTAAAAACTATAGATCCCGAAAATATCATAGACGAAACTAAATGAAATGGTATCGAATACTATATACCGTTGGTGTAGAACCATTCAATACTCTTTAATTCTCTCCGTCTATAATACTTTTGGGATCTATAGTTTTTAGGTCATATTGTCCCAGCCCTGATAATTATTATATTGTTTTTCTTATAAGACCGAAGATGTGTGAACTTACCCTATCTATTTGTTTATTTGAAGAGATTTCTGTAATGTAAAATCAGATGAAAAATAATTATGATTAGATTTGATAAAGTTTGCACATTTTGTGAGTTATTTTATATGCCTGTAATATCTTTGGTTACATTTCGGTAACAATGATTTTATGTAATTAAGAAAAGCTAGACTGAGAAGTGTTCTTGTTATATTTTAACTGCTAATGAGACCATTATGAATTAATTTGAACTCTAATCTATGTTCCTCCATTCTTATTTACATTGTAAGTTAATTTCTGCTAGTAAACATCCCTTAGGGTAAGTTCCAAATTATTGAACAGAATTTAATTTTCAATCAAATAAAAACTATAGCTACTAGTTAAATTATAATTATTAAGATTTTATGTGATCAAAGATATGAAACCGTCTGTTAACTCGGAACTTACCGTAAAACAATTTGATAACCTTTTCTCTAATAACTTTACAGTTGAATATGAGTCTAGTAGTATATTATTTAAAACTTTTATATGATTGTCCTTTGTTTTTATAGGTTGCCTCAGAAGTGAAAGCTTAATTAGGTTAATTTAGGCATCAGAAAATTGTTACTTCTATGTAGTATTTGTATATATTTATTTTTTAAACTTTTCTTGTGTTTATAAATAAATATATATATATATATATATGTGCTTTAATTGTTTTCAGGTTTGGATTATTTATGGTGACGGTGCTCTCGGTTACTCAATAGCAGAGTTTGACACGTTTGTTCGTCACAAGATACCTCTTATTGCCCTGGTGGGAAATGATGCCGGTTGGACGCAGATTGCAAGGGAGCAGGTGCCAATGTTTGGCTCTAGTGTAGCCTGTGACTTAGCGGTGAGAAAACAATTGCTAGAAAAATATGTAGGTGGCATGGTGAAAAATGAAGTTGACATTTTTTGAGTTAATGAAGATATAATTTATTATTTGTGTTGTCGAATTTCATTGAATCTTACGAGCTTCATCATTTCATTGAAACTGATAATCCTCATTAATTTCATGTAAATATTAGCTATTGATTAATAACCTCAATAATAACTGTTTCAGTACACAGAGTATGAGAAGGTAGTGGAAGGTTTTGGAGCCCTAGGCATGTCTATGGGTCGCTCAGATGACATCACAGAGACTCTCAAAAAGGCCCAGCAACTGCACGATAAGGAGAACAAGCCAGTGCTGGTGAATGCTCTCATTGGAAAGACCAGCTTCAGAGAAGGAAGTCTGTCTGTCTGAGGCGTTTGGAGTTTTTAAATTTAACTTAATTAACAATTTAACATGGGATGTTCAGTAATAAGCTTGGTTACACAGTGCTAGGGTAAGTTACTAATTAGCGGTCTGTTTCACATCTTCGGTCATATAAGAAATATCAATATATATAATAGGTTATTATTTAATTTTTAGATTTTAATTTACATCCATATGTATCAAGGATACCAATTAAAAAAATTGTTATTATTATATAGGTTTTTCTCATTTGACTGAAGATGTGGAACTGACCGATAATTCGTAACTTTACCTACCAATAGGGGTAACACACTTGAAACTTTAATATGAACATGTTTGTACTTAGTGCAACCATCAAAACTAAATAATAATAAATGCTCAGGACATTCTTAACATATGGAAATATTCACCAAAATGATTCTGTTCAGTTTACTTATTTCTCAGTTTATAAAAAGATCTTACAAATGTGAAAATTTAGATAAATTGCTACTATAATGTAAAGAGAACAAGAACTGTAGTTTATTAAATGTTGGGTAGTATGATTATCTAAGGTATTTACTATTAAGGGCTAAGCAATATAAATACTCTAAATCTTGTTTAGTCTAAATTTTAAATAGTATCTTGATACAGTACAACTCCTCTATAATGAAGTCCTGTATAGTGAACCATCCCCAGTAATGAAGTACCTTGTAATTTTTAAAAAGAAAAGATTTTCTCTGTGCCATAAAATGGCCAGTTTTCTATGCATCTCTTCGAATCTTCTATAGTGAAGCAAGCTCCATATAGTGAACTAGTTGTAGTTCATTATCGAGGAGTTAGACCTTAAAAAATTTTCTGTTATGTATAGGTATATTAAGTATTTTTATAACGTTGTTAACCCCATTATTTTATGTTCGGTGAATAAATTTTACAGTTTACTTACTACCTACGTTTTTTTTATTTCCTACTTTTTGAATCACTATTTAGAAATAGTAAAAAGATGTTAATATTACCTAGAGGGTTGACACAGAAAACTGAAAATAAAATTCCGACTTTTTCTGACAACAAATTTCAAAATTACTTGACATTTTTTTTATTTGAGCTGTGGCAACTGAAGCACTGCGGAAGAACTTCTGATTGGTGCAAACTGTTTTATCTGTTATAAAAATGTCTTAATCTTTATTAGTTAACAATCGTTACTAGGGCTGTGACTGTAAGGCCTTACAAAATATGCTCTATAAGCTCTAAAAATATGCTTTATAAGCTCCAAAAATAAGGCTGTAAAACCGTTTCAGATTATGCTTTATAAGCTTTAAGAGCTGAATACTATGATGCATAAGCTTTTATTAATAGATATGTCTTCAAATTTACAATAGTACATAGTTCAATATTTTCTTTTGATTGAAGAAAAGAAGCAATAATCAAGGGGAACCCTATTATTATTCAACTAAATAGGTATCTTTTACTAGGTATTTCGGGGAAAATAAAATGAACTGAATAGTAATTTAGTGATTATGTATAAAAGATACTTTCATCTTCAAAGGAAAACTATTTAAAAAAATAAATATAGCAACTCCTGATTTAACAAATGTAGATTTTACATTAGAAATATTCATCACGATAATTCATTTTCCATGGTAAGGGGCGCGTTAGCACCCTGTCAATGAAGTTAAATTTTATTAGTTGGTTGCACTATAAGTATATTCCGGGTGGCACCTCTATGGTTAAAAAATAAAAGGTTACTACCACTTAGAATATAGTTTTAAAAATATTGTTAATTGCGGATAAGTTATTTAGGGTATTGTTTTTAATGTTTCGGTCTCAAAATTATAAATGACCTCTTAACATAAATGAGTTTGTTGTATTGCACATTTCCTGATTGTTTAATGACGTAGCAGGGGGGTTCGGGGGCGACACGCCCCCGATTCATCTAATTCATAAGCTTCATTTATACCTGAGACCAAGACTGAATTTTCCGGTCAAATTTCATGTTAAATAAATGTCAAAACATGTCTCAAATTTCTAATGTTACGTGTCAGCTTAAAACGGTTAATGTTATCCTATTTTGATAAATAAACTACACATTTAAGAAATAATAATTTCAACTTTTTATATTATTATTCTTTCAAAACACCATTATAAATAGAGACAGAAATTTCCAAGAACGAAATTTCCCAGAGCCTACACAACACATTGAAATAGATAAATATACTATCACTTCAACTTTGCAGAACTTTCGGAAAATCTTGTCAGTTAACATTTCTAGAGCATTAGATTTAGTTATGAATAAACAAAAAAAATTATTGACTGATTTAGCAGTCCTGGATGGCAGCTCGGCCTGGCCTGGATGGCAGCTCGTGCAAGCTATCAAATTAATTTTTTTTTTCTAAAAATTTAAAGAGTTACGCCAAAGATATTATGCTAAAATAAGATACACTACTGTCGACAATTTCTATTTTTAAAGTGTGTTGTGACGCCATCTGGTTTTAAAAGCGGGAAATAAAATAGAAATATTGTAGGGACAATCGAGGTATGTTGTGTTCGTGACGTCATAACAGCAACACTCTAAAATAATATTTAAGACAATTGAAGAACGTTCTATTATAAAACAGAGATAAATCCATAAATGTTAGTCACACTGCTTAACCTTAATTTTCTATTTATGTGTTGCCTTGTTGACGTCACGGTCACAAATCACTCGATTTGTAGCCACAGCTCACAAAGCTTTACTCTTTGGTGCCTTCCCTAAATCCCTACTAGGAATACTAATATTGATAAGTAGCGACAATTGAGTGATTTGTGACGTGACGTAAGCAAGGGAATAAATTTAAAGAGAAAATTAGGAGTTTAGAAGGTTACATAATTTATTTAATATATATTTATTTATTATATTATGCAAATTAATAACTGTTTATACAAATTTACTTTAAAATTTAAATATTATTTTACAGTGTTGTTATAACGTCACGCACACAACATACCTCGATTGTCCTTACTATGTTTCAATTCTATTGGAATAGAATTTGCTACGTCAAAGTTTCAAACTTACTGCAATTACGAATCTGAAAATAAGATTTGAAAAAAAAAATTAGGTGATGGCTCATGTTTGACATAACGTCTATTTATAATATAGAGCAGAAAAGTATGAAAAATCCAACATCGTACACAGAGAAAAAGTTTACTCATATCTAATGGGTCAACAATTTATGCTTTGAATCAATTTATTACGTGAGTTGGTTGGACTTTATTCATGTTTTCATGTGTGTTAAAGCAACTATGACATGGTGTGTCATCAAACATTAGTTAATTCATTCATTTTATAGATTGAATCCATTACTATGAGAGTTAAAAGTTACTTTTGTTTTGAGAATTTTAATGTATGTTGAAACAATTATGACAGAGCGTATTGTAGTAACTCACAAAGACTGTTAATCCAATGTATCTGGTGTATAAATTAACTTACTATGCGAGTTGGCGCAACTTTTTTTAGGTTTAGGAGTGAGTCAAAACGACTGTTTTGTTATAACCCACGTCAATTTAACTACTTTTAAATAGTACCTGCAACTCACCACGTAGGTAGACGCAAAAATAACCCATTCATATAAGTCAAAACAAATCAAATTTGATTCAACTAATCCTTTCTCTGTGTGTATATCAACCTTTTAATGAACAGTTGAAAAATTTTCTGTTCACGAAAACCTCAACGAAACGATATTATGCCTTGAAATTAGATAAGCTCTTTGATAAAGCATATGCTCGAAACATTTTGCTCAAGCCCTAACAAAAAGCATATACTCGAATGATTTTGCTTAAAGCTCTAATAAAGAGCATATGCTCAAATGATTTTGCTTAAAGCCCTTACAAAATGCATATGCTTCAAAAAAGTATAAGCAAATTCTTACGAGCATATGCGAAATAAGCCATGTCACAGCCCTAATCATTACCAACATAATGTTGTCTATACACAAACACATTTAGCATTTTTAGTAGGGGCTTAACGTATGCTTCGGAACAAAAGCCCCTATCGCTGACTTTTAAAGGAAATTAAGTACAAGGGACTCAATGAGCTAAGTCACTTACCACTGCTGGTGACAAGGTTCTGGATGCAGAGAAGCTACTCCGTGAAAGTTGTCAATTAGCAAGGAATGTAAAGAAACTAATTAAATAATTTAGGTGTTTAACGTCTGTTTCGGAACCAAAGGCCATATCAAGTACGTCAAAAAGAAATTAAATACAAGGGACTGGAAGAAGCAGTCAGAAAGGTAATTGGCTCCATAAACAAAGTCACTTACCACCGTCAGAAACAAGCTCATGGGTGCAGAAAAGCTACTCCGTTAATGCAGTCACATACCAATGAATGTGATGAATAGGGTTGTGACATTGCATAGTTTGCATATGCTTAGTATTAGATTGGCATATGCAATTATAAATATGCATTTAGCAATATGCATATACTAATTTGCATATGCGTTTAGTAATATGCATATGCATTTTCTAATTTGCATATATGCATTTACCAATTTGCATATGCATTTATCAACATGCATATGCAATTATAAATATGCATATGCATTTACCAATTTGCATATGCATTTATCAACATGCATATGCAATTATAAATATGCATATGCATTTACCAATTTGCATATGCATTTATCAACATGCATATGCAATTATAAATATGCATATGCATTTATCAACATGCATATGCAATTATAAATATGCATATGCATTTATCAACATGCATATGCATTTACCAATATGCATATGCATTTATCAACATGCATATGCAATTATAAATATGCATATGCATTTATCAACATGCATATGCATTTATCAACATGCATATGCATTTATCAACATGCATATGCATTTACAAATATGCATATGCATTTATCAACATGCATATGCAAATATAAATATACATATGCATTTATCAACATGCATATGCAATTATAAATATACATATGCAATTATAAATATGCATATACATTTATCAACATGCATATGCATTTATCAACATGCATATGCAATTATAAATATACATATGCGTTTAGCAATATGCATTTACTAATATGCATATGCATTTATAGATATGCATATACTTTTATTCTCAAATGCATATGCATTTTCTCAAAAAGCATAAAACCTGCTGCATATGCAGTATATTTCTCAGTGCATATACTGCATATTTGGAAATGCATATTGTCACAACCCTAGTGATGAAAAGGGACACAAGCACCGGTGGCTGCACTCACATATGGAAGAGGAAAATGAAGAGGTGATAGTAAATGAAGCCTACGAACCTACATAACATAAAAAAACTCCTCGCATAACCCTAGTGCTAACCTCCAAAACTGCAGGTAGCACTATGATTAGCAGGAGGCATTTAAATAACACACAATCATTCTGAAAAGGTATAAATTAACGTAGAATAACCTATGAATGCTTAGTTACAGTAAATGGCACTAATACCTTAGAAATATAGTGCGATTTATTTCAAAATACAGATCTAATATCAGTTCAAACTTGATGGCTGGGATACTCAGAGATAGCAAAATCTCTTAAACACTACAGTGCTCTCCTGAAGTGGAATTCAATTATTAGGGAAGTATGCACAATGGAAAATAAGTAGAAACAGCAAAATTTAGAGGAAAATTTTACCAACCTCAAGAAAAATATAAAAAATTCTATAAAAACATTAAATTTTCCCTGACCAGAATTTTTTCCCTGAATTAAATGTACAGTGGCTATTCCTAGCGGGGTTATCTAGGCTGCAGTAAAATGATATCAGAATTTGAAAGAGTAAATTATCTTCAGTAAAAAGGAAGTGGCATAAGTAAAAAAAAAACTATCCTATCTTACTGTAATTTTAATAAATCAAACATTATTAGTTCTCTTCAGAACGAGAATAAAAACTTAAGAAATTTATAAACTAAATTGTGCCTTTCATAAGAACTTCTTTTTTGGGTAAGAACTAAATCACATTTTCGATCATTATAAGATATAGGTATTTTTTAACTCGTTACTATTATTTGGATCCCTGATACCTGCATGTTAATGAATACCATTTAAAATAAAAGTTGAACCAGTATTATTTTTTTTAGTTTGATAGATAATGTGGAACCGTCCGATAACTAAGAATTTACCCTATCTACCCTGGGCTATGAATTGACAGTGACGTCATTGATGGTAGCTAATCGGATGCACGAGTTGATTTCGTTCTAAACTCATAAAGTGTAGAAATAGAAATCACTGCTAAACTTTAAAGGGCCAGTCAAATAACTAAAAAAATCTATAAAATTGATGTAAAGGGCCGTACACACGGCAGGTTTAAGTCTTTCAACCAGACTTTTCGCTAAGCTCCTCCTACTTTTTCCACAAGAATATGAGAAAAAAACGATATGATTATTATTTACTGCAGTTGGTATCCATGATAACTGCCGGTATCATGGATACCAACTGTAATAAATAATTATTATATCATTTTTTCTTATACTATTCAAAAATCTGGTGGAAAAAAGTAGGATAAGCCAAAAAGTCCGGTGGAAAGACTTAAAAAAACCCGCGTGTGTAGGTACTCCCTTAAAAATAAGAGACTTTTCAAGACTTCAACATCAAATAGGTAACTCAGCAGCATTATTTCAGTTTCTTGAAGAAATTCGTTATGGGAGTTAGAGATTCTTTTGAAGATTTCTTCTGTAAAGAAAAAAAAACATGGATAACACAGAAACATAGTCAGTATTGAGGTAGTGCAATTGGAAACAATTATTATATTTCAAGAATGCGCATTTCAAAAGCATTCATTGTTAATTTAGAGCAGTAATTAATTCAATCATGACGGAGATTTTCACGTCTTTGATCATGTAAGTAAAAATATAACTATAACTAATTATATTTTTACTTGAATGATCGAAAATGTGGAACTGTACAATAACTCGTAACTTACCCTACATCACGATTTAATGTAGGTAACAACAAATTTTCTAAATTAATATTTAGTAACTGCATAATAATTTAGTTGGTAAATAATATAGTTATATTAGAGGCAATTAATCACTTGACAATCATTGAATTTTCCCTAATCTTTTTAGTGATGTCATAGTTTGAAATAATAATTCCTATTTGATTTAAAAATAGCAACTAACCTTAGTCTTATTGAGAGATGTTTTGAGAACCTGAAAACAGATAACGAACCTATTTACTCCCAATTGTTACACAATATACACAGACTAATGAATACAATAACATTTTCTAATAGGTTAGAATTAGTTTCTGAGTTAATTTTTTTTTTGATAAAAATATTTTTAGTATTTTTTTGAAGTAGCTATACACTAAAATTATACCATTTTATATATTATACACCAAATAAAAAGAACCGTAAATATAAATAAAATGAAAAATAACATGAACAAATAACCCAATAAAAAGAACATAAATTAAATGAAAAATAACATATATTAAATATAAAGAAGATAAATAAAAGAAATAGGAATAAGTTCTTCTACCTTTTTCATAGCCGTGGATACAGCAGCTTTATCAAACTCCTGGTGATTTAACCAATTAATGTTCTGGTGGGTGTCAGGAACAGTCAGATCTGGTGGTTCTGACCTCAGAGACCCTTTGTATACACTTGAGGAAAGTTTTAGATTATAATTATTATTGATTTCATTCAAAATTGACATTGTATATAAATGAAATTTATTCAAAACTAGTGTACCCGATCCATCAAAATGAATCGGTAACATTTTAATTCACAGTCCTGAAAAAATTCATCAAATTGAATATAGTGAACTCCTCTATAGTGAATGAGTTAATATATAGCCTGTATAGTGAGCATGTTTTCTTTTGTCTGCTATAAGTTTTCTAAAACTGTTGGCAATTCACCGCAGACTATAGAAAACATGTTCACTATTCAGACTACATACTAACTCATTCACTATAGGGGAGTTCTACTTTCTACATGAGTATTTTTTCATGTATCAAATTAGAACAGGTTGTTTTTTTCACTTACTTGTAAGTCTGATGAATATGTGAAAATAGATGCACAACACTGCCAATGTACTTTATCTCATCACATTGTTCCTTAGTGATGTTGTACGATAGGAGGTGATTGTGAATGAAAGACACATCATCACAACACTCACCACCCTCAGGAGTAGGGGTGTTAGGGAACTCCCATAGGTTGGCTAGAAGTCCTACAAGAGGAATGACAGTCAATTTGGAATATTTTGCTGAATATTTATCATATTTTGTAAATAAACAATTTTGAATAGGAATAATTTGGATTTCATTATTTAAATAATAATACTCACCAGTTTTAGGTCTCTGTACCAACAACATACGGTCTGATGGAGAGGAACTCAGTACCACTACAGCTGTGACCTGCTTGCGACTCTCCTTCTTCAGGGCCTTAACAGGGTAACACTCTACACCTTTCCTAAAGACGGAAAATAAAATATTATGTTAATAACTATTTAATGACAAATAATAAAAATATATTAAAAATAAATAATTAAAAATTATTAGGAAATAATAAATAATAAAAATACATTAATAATAAAATTAAAATATATCAAGAATAAATATTAAAATATATTAGGATAAGTAATTAAAAAATGATAATAGATACAAATAAATAAATTTTATTAATGAACTTAAAAGATGAACCTAGTGATACAACCATTGAAAAAAACAATTGTTTTTTTTGTTTAAAATATGTTTTTTATCAAAAAAAACATAGCCTAATAAAAAACAGCCTATAAAGTGTTTTTTATTGGAAATACTGTTTTTCTTTAATTTTTTTAAAAAAAGAGTAGCTAACAAGATTGCTCTATATATCGCTTGTTTGCAGCAACAACGTCATAAGTACAAAAACATGTATTTTAGAGTTATCCATATAGACATATAAATCATAAAATGCTGATTATTTTGGTAAAGAAATCATCATTGAAACTTTAAAATATACCGCTAGAGAGGCTAAATGTCCTAACGATATACCATTAAATGTACGTACATTACAAGTACTTATATGCCTCTCCTGAAAAACAGCTTTTTTGAAGCTATGACACTGTTTTCGCAAACAAGCGATATATTCATAACAATCATTTTCCAAGTGTTTTCAGTCAAAATTTACTTGAGTATGTATGATTGTTTGCTCAATAATTTGTTAGTGCACTTTGCCATATTTTCATGATTTTTTTCCTCCATCATCATGAATATAGTGATTCATTTTCCTTGAATCTTGGAGTTGGTTTAGAATAGATATATACTTATTGTAGTATAATATAGAGAAAGGGTATTTAATGTTAATTAGGATAATATGTTATGTTGTATCTTTGATACCTCATAGAATATAGGCAATAGTTTTATTGTAATAAATTCACTCTGAAATTGGAATTATCGTCTCATTCAAATAATACATGGCGCTGTAGACTAAAAAGAAGACTGGAGAAAGAAGAAAAATGCCGAGAAAAGTGAAAAATCAGAATGAATCTCAGCCTGCGTGGGTAATGAAACTCCTTGAGGCTCAGGAACAACAACAGCAGCAAATTCAAGAGCTGCGAGAAAAACTCTCTGTTAGGCCACGTTCACACTGCAAGCGGAGCAGAGCGGCGCGCTCGAAAAATTAATGTATATTTGACATTAGCAGCACCGCTAGCGTCAAATATACATTAAATTTCGAGCGCGCCGCTCTGCTCCGCTTGCAGTGTGAACGTGGCCTAAGAGATGAAGTGATACAAGAAGATGACCAAGAATTGAACATCGGAAACAAACAAACTACTGGAACAGAAGAAAGGACATCATACAGTTTGAAAATTCCCGAATTATCTAAGCCAAAAGCGCTTCCCAAGGATATTCCGTATTTGAATTTCATGTCATGGAAAGAGTCGTGCAACGATTATTCCACGATTCAGAAGATAAATAAGCAACCAATGAGTGTTAAAGCTGCTCATTTCCGTAGTGTATTATCAGAAGACATGAAAATGTACATCAAATGTGCTATTAACGTGAATATCAACGAAACAAACTCAATTAATGAAATTCTAGATGCTATAGAAACGCATTTGAGAAGAAAGAAAAATATAACTATAGATCGTGTATCATTCGAAGCCAGGAAACAAGAAGAAAACGAACCATTTGATGATTTCTTTGTAGCTATAAAAGAGTTAGCTTTGCAAGCTGATTTCTGTAAAACATGCTTTGAGGAGAGATTAACAACTAAAGTGATTGCAAGTGTTAAAGACCAAGAGCTTCGTCAAAGTCTGTTAACCTTAAATCCTTATCCATCGCTACAAACAGTACTAACCATGTGCAGAAGTTACGAATCAGCTTCACGCGATTCAAAGCTTTTAAGCCAAGAGAAAATAGATGTTATCAAATCACATGGAAAAAGCAACACGTCGTTCAAAAATGATAGACGAAATTATTCTAACAAAGATCAAAAATGTTGGTATTGCGGCTACGACAGACACTCAAACCGTCAAGAATGCCCAGCAAGAGACAAAGAATGCAAATCCTGCGGAAAAATGGGACATTTTTCGAAGGTATGTAGAGGCATGACATCGCGATTTGTTAAAGAAAATCATGAAGAATCATTAGAACAGCCAATCAATGAAATAGTTGATTATGCTAAATACGTAATAAATTCGAATGTATCTGAAAATCAAACACCGAGATTAACTCTCACAATTAAAACAAATAATAGTAATACGGAACAAAAGATAAGAGCAATTCCAGATACTGGCGCAGAAACTAGTTTGGCCGGGAAAAATATCTTAAAAGAATTGAAAGTGACTCATAGTAACCTAGAGACATCAACTTCAACCAGCTTAATCGGAGCTAACGGCAACACTATCAAGTTACTAGGTATCCTTCATGTTACTCTTACGCTAAATAACATTTCAGTTCAAGATAAGATAGCAATTTGTGAAAACAATCATGAGCTCTTACTCTCATGGAAAACTTGTCGTGCTCTCAAAATAATACCAAAAAACTTTCCAAAACAAATTCATGAAGTTAAAGAGAACTGCACAATGAACACATCGTGGAGACAAGATATGCAAATGAAATTAGAAAAAGATTTTAGCGATGTTTTCTCATGCAATGAAGAAGAATTATTGAGAGAAATGAAAGGTGATCCAATGGTCATTCATTTGAAACAAGGATATTCCCCATATTCAATCTCCAGAGCAAGATCAATACCTGTAGCCTGGAAGGAGGAAATAAAAAATAAAATTGAATCAATGGAGAAACAATAAATAATCAAGAAATTAGAAGACGAAACAAGTGAATGGTGCCACCCTATGGTTGTCGTTCCGAAAAACAACGGAGAACCAAGAATATGTGTTGATTTGACTCAATTGAATAACCAAATCAGAAGGCCCATCTACCCAACTAAAACACCAAAAGACGCTGTCTCTAATATTGAGTGGGGCTCTCAGTACTTCACTGTAGTCGATGCAAAGAATGGATATTGGCAGATTCCATTAGATTCCAAGTCTCAAGAATTGACTACATTTCTGACACCATGGGGTAGATATAAATTTCTTAGAGCACCCATGGGTCTATCATCTACAGGAGATGAATTTTGTCGAAGATACGACCAAATTACATCATCATCCAAAAATGTACAAAAAGTCATGGATGATGCTATTCTCTACAATAGAGAATATGAAGATCATCTGAAAAACGTACGGAAATACTTAGAATTGTGCAGAGCAAATAACATTACTTTGAATCCCAAGAAATTCAAATTTGCTCAAGAATAAGTAAAATTTACAGGGTACGAAATTTCTAAAGAAGGAATTGCTGTTGACAAAGAAAAAGTGAAGGCAATTTCAATGTTCCCTAAACCAAACAACATTACGGAACTCAAATCATTCATGGGATTAGTAAATCAGTTAGGCGACTTCTCAAAAACAATAAGTGAACAAGCTTCACCACTAAGAGAACTCCTGAAGAAGAAAAATGAATTTATTTGGTCACAAGATCATGAAAGGTCATTTCAGAAAATCAAACTTTCTTTATGCGAAACACCAATTTTGGCCCAATTCGATCCAGTGAAGGAAACTCAAATACAAACTGATGCGTCAAGAACCAAAGGGCTGGGATATGCCCTACTGCAAAAACATGAAGAAGTATGGAAATTAGTACAATGCGGATCGAGATTCATATCGGACACAGAAAGTAGATATGCAATGATTGAATTAGAGTTACTGGCTTGCGTTTGGGCTATGAAGAAATGCAGAATATATTTATTGGGCATTCAAAACTTTTCCCTAATGACAGATCATAAGCCACTGATTCCAAAATTGAATCAGAAACGATTAGATGAGATTGAAAATCCCCGTATTCAAAGATTGAAAGAAAAAATTACACAATATAATTTTGTTGCGAAATGGATTGAAGGCAAGAAACATTTTATTCCAGATGCTTTATCTAGAGCACCCGTTAATAGTCCAACAGAAGAAGATCTGGAAGCAGAGAAAGAATTAATAAATTTCACAAGAAACGTAAGAAGCACAACAAATGAAATTCAAGAAAATGATCTTTTGATACAGAAACTCAAAATAGACGCTAGGAATGATGAAGAATATCAAAAACTTAAGGAGATGATTAGACAGGGTTTCCCGTCCACACTTGGAAAGTTGCAAGACCACATGAAACCCTACTGGAACATCAGACTCGAGTTATCAGTAGACAAAGACTTGATATTGTTTGGAATTAGATTGGTTATTCCAAAGAAAAGTCGAAGAGATATACTTTCAAAACTACACGCAGCACACCAAGGAATTGAGAGAACAAAATCAAGAGCAAGACAAGCAGTTTATTGGCCTTCTCTCAATAATGATCTGACTAACCTCATTACCAGCTGTGAAAAATGTCAAGAAAATAAGTCTTCACAACAACAGGAGACACTCAAGAGTCAACCTCTTCCCTCTCGACCGTTTGAAGAAGTTTCAGCGGATTTTTTCTCATATGGAGGAAAAGGTTATCTAGTCTATGCTGATAAACATTCGGGATGGCCTATAGTATTCCACTTTCCTGGCCATACGAAAACCAGAAATTTAATCGATGTATGCATCAAGTGTTCCTCAACATATGGTATACCGAAGATTTTCAATTCTGATGGAGGTTTACAATTTTCTTCACGGGAATTTAGACTTTTCCTTGAAAAATGGAATGTGAAGTTAATCCAATCTTCACCTTACTATCCTCAATCTAACGGTTTTGCAGAGGCAATGGTGAAGTCGATGAAGAATTTATTAGTAAAATGCTGCAATAATGGAGACATTCAGTCTGAAGAGTTCATGGAAGCAATTATAGAATATCGCAACACTCCAAAGAAAGGAGGACTATCGCCATCACAACTTCTATTTGGATATAACCTGAGATCCAGTGTTCCTACTCATGATCAAGCTTTTAAAAAGATAACTGAAGAGGAGTTGGAGACTTACAAATCAAGATCACAGATTACGAAAGAAAAACAAAAAGAAAGATATGACCTAAGGTCTAAAGATCTGCCAGAGATTAGAATAGGAACCAAAGTCCGAGTTCAACATTATCACTCAAAGAAATGGGACACCATTGGGGACATTATAGAGATGGGACCAAATAGAGACTACAAAATTAAGTTAACTAGTGACAAGCTTTTATGGAGAAATAGAATCTTCATTCGTCCTTCGTATTGAATATTTATTTATGTTTAGTTGTTTATAGGTTCTTTCTTAAAAGGAGGAGATGTAGTATAATATAGAGAAACGGTATTTAATGTTAATTAGGATAATATGTTATGTTGTATCTTTGATACCTTATAGAATATAGGCAATAGTTTTATTGTAATGAACTCACTCTGAAATTGGAATTATCGTCTCATTCAAATAATACACTTATCAAGCTTCTTCACCAGGAGTTAAAGATACTTTTGGATCAATTTCACCAATTGATGAACATTTAAATGATTTAATCAAAGTTGAATTGAATCAAGCTCAAAAGATGTTGTTGAGGATATTTTTTTATTTTAGTAGGAGTTTAACGTCTGCTTCGGAACCAAAGGCCATATCGCTGACGTCAAAATGAAATTAAATACAAGGGACTGGAAGAAGCAGTCAGACAGGAAAGTGGCTCCATGAACAAAGTCACTTACCACCGTCGGTGACAATGCTCATGGATGCAGAAAAGCTACTCCGTGAATGTAGTCACTTACCAAGGAATGTGACGAAACGGGACACAAGCACCGGTGGCTGCACTCACGGATGGAAGAGTAAAATGAAGAGGTGATAGTAAATGAAGCCTACGAGCCTACCTAACACAAAATCTAAGACTTCGTAGTTGAAGAGCATAAAACTAGCGCTATCCTCTAAAACTGCAAGTAGCGTTAAAAAAAATGATAAACATGGTAAAAATGAAAAAAGACAATCCATAATCCAAATTACAACAGTTCGGGGCCCAAGGGACGCCACCCCCCTTCTCTTCCATTCACCACAGACAGCTTCAGGATAGAGCCCCTGGGGGCTTGTTGAGGATAATGGATTTAATCTGTTCATAGTTACAAAGAATGCTAAATCTATTTTGATAATTTAGAAATCAAAGCACAGACAATAAACAGAGAAATGAGTTTAACCTCAGTATCGATAATTTCACGCTTATATCTTGTAAATATTACTTCAGATTCTAAATCGGTAGTGGAAGAGATTCATTGGCAACACGTTTTGCGATCTTCAGGAAATTTTATGTAATGGTGATGAATGATGTCTGCGACCAAAGGCAAATTTGTCAGATAACTTGTTATATGTAGGCAAAATTGTAGTGAGAATTCAAAAGAAACCCTTGTTATTCCTCCTGAAAAGACGAACACAGCAAACCAGACTTCAACAAATCAAACTAAGAATTTAGATAAATGGAAGAAACAGATTCACTGATAGACTTTGTAATAGTTCTGAAGTGAAAGTCAAAATACTTGAAACAAAGAACAGTAGCTACAGGAAAAACATAAATGAAGCCTCATCTGCGCAAGCAACACACAGATTTGAGTAAAGTTCTTTTGGAGAGAAAACTTTACTTAGATTTAACATCTATTTCTTAGAAAAATGCAAATGTTCTGAAACTTCAGAATCAAATACAATCACAAAACATTGATTTAGATGGACCTTTACATGTTACTCCTGAAGTGGAAGATTTCGATTAAGAACTTCCATCTCAGATCTTCACTACCATTATATTAGGTACAAAAGTAGACAGTTGCAGGACTCCAACGCTGAACAAAATCCTGTGCCTATTTCAGTCGATATTCCTAGTGATTTTAATTATAAAACAGCAGAGCAAAGTAGTATTCTGGCCAGACTTCATAAATTGAGGGAACAAAAAGAAAAATTGTTCTCATCTTTAACAATGCTACAGGTTGATAACACATATCAATAATTTTTAGATATCTGTAATACAATAGCAAACTTGAAGGAGAGAAACATTTTACAAAACACAGTTGAATGCGAAAACACTGGCTTGCTACTTGTACTGTACAGGCTGCATACCAGTACTGAATTGCTTCAGTTTCTGTCCCCTTTGAGTTGCTTCTAACAATGTTTTATGATGTTTACAAAGTAGTAAAGACATATTTAGTTACTTTTTTGTAACTAATAGGTCATAAAATGATGAGTTTTATTAAAACTAATGAGTTACATGATCAATATGTATTATTTTCAAAGGAAGATTAATGTATATTAAAAAAAAAACTTTTTCCAAAAAAAAACACTGATTTCTGTTTTTTATTAAAAAAAACATTGTTTCTTTTTGAAACAAAACATCAAATATAAAAAAAACTGTTTTTTTTTTGCAACACTAGATGAACCCAACTTACCCCATTTTTGGTATTTATTTGATAGAGATCTACATTTATTTCATTTGGTCAATCAGAGTATATACATCATAAAAAATTTGTAAATTTTAAAATAATAAAAAATACAACAACAGTTTTGCATAACTATAATTGATAAAATATCTGTCAATTCAAAATGAAAGCTATTATTTTAAATCAATAAATAAATAAATACGTAAGACAAGTAGTTACAACCTATGACATTTGTGAAGGCGTATAAATTCAACCTTATCCTATAACTCACTCTTTACTCCAAGATTCTTTAGGTAGACACATTGAGCAAGTGGAACCTGTTAGAGAATAAATAAATAACAATACATTTCTTAATGATGATATAAATTAAACAACAAAATCTAATCAGTAAAAAGTAATAGAAATTGATATTTTGTAAATTGATACAGAGGATGTTCTTATTGTTGGTGTCTGTTTTGGCCACAAAAGATCCTATTGCTAACATCAAATGAATAAATACAAGGGACTAAAAGAAGCAGTCAGACAGGAAAGTAGATCGATGAGAAAAGTCACGGATGCAAAAAGGCTACTCCGTGAATGCAGACACTAACCAAAAAATGAAACGAAAAGGGACATAAGTGACTGTACTCACGGATGGAAGAGGAAAATGAAGAGGTGATAGTAAATGAGATTTCTTTAATAACAAATAATAGGTTAGTCACTATTAACTGAAAACATTTCAAATTCTTTGACTCACTGCTAACCATATCTTCAATGTCTGCACACTTCAAAGTAGCTTTTTTCGTCATAGTGAGAGCTGTGCAATGTTCACTCACTGGACAGGATTGGCAAGATGGTTTCTGATGAGACACTTAAGATATATAAATATATACAATGGCTACTATACTCAATTTTAGTTGCTT